>JAADXY010000214.1:0-35365 GCA_023338065.1 Phytopythium montanum
CGAGGGAGGAAGGTCAGTGTGAGGTCGGGTGGTGGTCGTAGAGTGTTGGTCGTGAAGTTGAAGACGGCAGAGTGTTGGTTGAGAAGTGTGAGGAGCATACAAAATCCAGCATTGATGACCACGAGTGATGGTCGTTGAAGATCCACTGACGCTCTTGATTTGTGTGTTGGTCTCAGTTGTGGTGCGCTTCAGATATCTGCACAATTGTGGGACGAAACGTGGTGCGCCTCACATGAACGTGTGGACTCAATTGTGGGGAATCAAGTAGCACGCTCTACATGAAGGTGTGGGACAGTACAACTCTACCACTTCGACTCGCAAGTGTCACGCCTCAACTTCGAGCGTGAACCGAGTTGTTACGAGTCGGCATTGCATTTGGGCATCGGCATCGCCCTCGAAGAAGCGCGCAGGTCGCGGCCTATCTCCTCCCTTCCATCTCCTCCCTTCCATCTCCTCCCTTCCATCTCCTCCAGCCACTCCGCGTGACTCGCCTCCGCCTCCACTCCTCCCAATTCCCACGTCTCCCTCCTCCTCGCCGCTAATTTCCGACAGTCGGCGTCGGCGTCCGCCACAAGCAAGAGAGAGAGAGAGATGCTCGCGTCGTGGGTGCTGCGGCCGGCGGCGACGCTGACGACGGCCGTGCTGGGCGCGCGCTGGCTGTGGATCTGGTGGTGGCCGCGCTGGCTCGGGCTCGGGCTGCTGACGCCCGACCTGGCGCTCGAGGCGCTCGTGCTGCGGCCGCTGGCGCTGTACGAGTCGCTGGCCATCCTGCCCGTGGGCTTCCTGCGGCGCCACGCGCCGGCGCTCGGCGGCACGCTCGTGGTGCTCATGGCCATGCACGGCGTGCTGCTGCGGCTGTTCGTCGAGCTGCTGCGCGCGCTGTTCGCGCGCATCACCTTCTCGCGGGACCCGGCCGTCAACTTCCACGCCTTCTGGGCCGCCGTGCGCGACCACTACGCCTTCCTCGAGCTGCGCCGCGTCGACTGGGCCTTCGTGCGCCAGCTCTACGGCGACGCCGTGCAGCCCGCCACGAGCGACGACGACCTGCTGCTCGCGCTGCAGGAGAGCCTCGCGCTCTGCGACGACCCCTCTCTGCAGCTCACGGTCCCGCGCTCGTCCTCTGCCTCGTCCTCCTACAACGCCAAGCGAGCAGGTGCTGTTCCTTCAGGCCCAAGTACCACAGCAGCAGGACGACGGCAGCTGGCGGCGCTCGCTGCTCAACAGGCGCAAGCCCGCGTGCTGTCGATAGTAGAGCGCAGCCACTTGGCGGACGGCGGCCGCCGCATCGCCAACAACTTGGTGTGCGGCATCCTCAACGCCGAGACGAGTCCCGGCTGGCGCATCGGCTACGTGGCGCTCACGGCCATGGACGGCTTCGTGGACTTCACGCTGCCGCGCGTCGACGCGCTCATGCCGTCCTGGACGACGACGACCAGCAGCAACGGCAAGGCGGACGCGGCGGCGACTGCCGACTCGCCACCGCCGGCCTTGTCGGTCGCCATCCCCGAACTGTACGACCTCGAGTCCATGCGCTGGTCGCTCGAGGCCATCCTCAAGGGGCTCGGCGACCTGGACGGGCTCATCCTCGACCTACGGTTCAACCGCGGCGGCGGCTCGCTCGTCGCCGCGCTCTCGGTCGCGTCCTTCTTCGCCTCCGAGCCCAAGTCGGCGCTCGCCTTCTCGACCGACGAGAAGCTGCCGGCCTACGGCAAGTCGGCCGTGCGATTCTCCAAGCGACGCAAGTACTTCATTCCGTACTCGAAGCGCGCGGCGCCGTACCGGGGACCACTCGTCGCGCTGCAGAGCCAATACACCAAAGGGTACGTGCACTTCAAGACGGACGCTAACGCACGCACTCACTCACTTGTGTGACTATCTGACCAACTAGGACGGCCGAGCTCCTCTGTCTGTCGCTGATGAATCGACCACAGACATGCCGCATCGGCGCCACGACGGCCGGCAGTCTCTCGGCCACCAAGAAGGTGCGGCTGCCCAACTACTGGACCGTCGACATCCCGAACCAGCGCGTCTTCAGCGCCGACGGCGAGCTGTTTGAAGGCGTCGGCATCCCGCCAACGAAGGAAGCGCCGGCGCTCGGTGACGCGCCGGCGTCGGACGTCAGCGGTCCGCTTTCTCCCGGCTCGAGCGTCTTCGACCCGTGCGTCAAGAGCGCCATCGACCACATCATGGGTGCGTGAGTCGTGCCTGCCTGCCTGGTCCGGGGCGGCAATGGGTGCCCGCCGGCCACCCCGGACTGCCGTTTTGTTATCTATCTGCTGTTAACTATCGCCGCGAGCCTGTGCTGCTCGTCGGGAGGCACGCGAAGCAACAAATGCAAGAGAGTGAATGCGCCTCGCTTGCTCCTCTCGCTTCACTCAATCAACCGGCTCATGAACCTCCGCCTCCGCCCGAATAGAGGTAGTGATACATCTGATCATGCAGTCGGACGCGGTTCCTGGACACGATGGACGTCCCGTCGAGGCGCACTGATGGTCAAGGTCAAGCTCAACGTTAGCGAAGCGGTCGCCTCCAGCACAAGCACAATCCCAAGAGAAGTCTTACCTTCGACGTCAATGTCGTAGCTGAACTTCTTGTTGCCGACAAAGTGCAGGCAGCCGCTGACGGTCTGCGTCGCGTTGACTGCAATAGGCGTGGGCAGCAGCAGGCGGCACTGGTACCAGTGTGTTCCCGGCTGGTCCGGCGCCGTGCTGAGCACCACGCGCGCCGTGGAGCCGAGGAAGTCGACGGAGAACCAGCAGCCGAGGCCGTGCAGGATGGCCGTGCGCTCGACGACAAAGCGGAACGGCATGTCGAACGCCTCGAGCTGCTGCGACGTGACGGTCGCGAAGTCGATTGCGTGCGTCGCCGGCTGCGACGAGAGCAGGATCTCGGGCGGGAAGTAGCCGACCACTGGCTGCGAGAAGTGGTTCTCGACCGCGCGCTGCTTCATGGCGGTCAGGTCGACGCCGTGGAAGGCCGTCTGGTGCCAGAAGGCCACCTTGGCCATCTGCTCGCGGTAGATGCTGTCGTCCGAGAAGGGAGCGACGAACATGGTGCCGACGGACGGGAACATCTTGAAGCCCTGGTCGTTCGGCCGGCGCCACTTGGCCCCCGCCGCCGCGAACGTCTCGAGCATGCGCTCGTGCACGAGGAAGAACCCCATGGGCTCCGACACGACGACGTCCACGCGCTCCGGCAGCGCCACCTCCTCCATCTTGCCCCGGATGACCGTGATGCGGTCGCTCAGCCCGTTGGCCGCCACCAGCTCGCGCGCGCAGTCGGCCATGCCGCTCAGCTCGACCGCGTACACGTGTCGAGCGCCAGCGCGCGCCGCGAAGAAGGCCAGGATGCCCGAGCCAGTGCCCACGTCCAGCACCACCTTGCCCTGGAAGTCGGACGCGTTGCTCAGGATGGCGCGCTCGTACGTGCTCGTGCGCACGTGGTCCTGCAGCATGTTCTGCTGGTGCAGCAGCATGCCGTAGTACTGCGAGAACGGGTTCTCCTCCTCCTCCTCCTCCTTGACGTCCACCGCCGGGCTGCTGGTGCTGCTGGAGGCCATCGCGGCGGCTGCCGGGGAGCCTTCAAGTCGCCTCGAGGCCATTCCGGCCGTCGCGTCCAGCGTGATCGATTCGATTGTGCGCGAGCAGATCTTGTCCAGTATAACTTCCTTCTCATTGGTCGAAAAAAATGTGTCAGCCTCTATGGATTGGACGAAAATCAGTCCAGTGACGCATACACTACACACTCGAATAGAAGGTCCAACATCGATTCAAATTCGAAATTTCGGCCCTTTCGCGGGCCATCTTCTTGTGGACAAGGTCATCAATGGTGTTCTCCCGCATAAGCTATTTTACATTGGCTGCTATTGCTAGGCACTTACATCACGGCCCTTCCGTTGGGGAGGCGACACGCTCATGCAGTTGCCAAGTCGCTCGGGTCCATCTTGCCCTCGACGAGAGCCTCGGGCGAGTTCTGCGTCCGTTGCAGCGTCAGCACCATGCCTTCGATGCGGCCCACGGTCTCCTCGATGGACCCGATGCGACTCGCGTGCTGGTTGAGCGTCGTCAGGAGCGTGCTCTGCTGCTGCACCAGCATCTGCTGCGTCGTCGTGATGCGGTAGAAGAGCTCGAAGCACGAGCTGTCGAGGCTCGCTGCTGAAGGCCCGCTTGCTGCCGCGGGAGGTCCAAACTCGGAGCGTGCCAACTCGTTGCTATTGGTCGCAGCTGGCTTGACGAGTACGTTGGTTGCAATGACGCCGGCGTCGGTTTTCCTTCGCTGCGGACCCGCAGCCTTCGCGGCTGGCTTGGACTTGATCGAGCCCGTCGACGACGACAACACCAACTTCGGGTCAAGTAGCTGCAGTTGCGTGCCGTGCGACTTCCCTCTTGATCGAGACTCGGACTTGGTCGACCCGCGCGACGACGACAAGGACGACGAGGAAGAGGACGCGTGCAGGTGGAACTCAGGCCCGTCGATCTCCTCTGGGACCGACATGAGCGACCCAGCGCGGATGTCCGAGCGGTGCGAAGACACGGAGCTCCGTATGGTCATGCTCGGCGACGAGTGGCGCTTGAGCTTCATCGAGTCGTGTCGCCGTCTTGTCACGTCCGTGAGCAGCCGCTCGGCGGCGGTGGCGACGTAGGAGAGCACTTCGATCGCGCGCTGCGGCATCTTGCTCTTGGGCTTCGGGTCCATCACAAACACCGAGCCGATAATGATGCCCGAGTCCGGGTCACAGATAGGAGACGTCGCGTAGAAGCGGATGTGCGCAGACCCCGTGACCAGCGGGTTGCTTCGGAACCGAGCGTCCTTGGTGACGTCGAGCACGACGGTCGGTAGCGGCGTCTGCAGCAGCTGAGAGCAAAAGGCGATCTCGCGAGGCAGCTCCGGCTGCGAGATACCGATCTTGGCCTTGTACCACTGGGACTTCTCGTCGATGAAGCCGACCGCAGCGACCGTAGCTCCCAACGCCCGGCTCGCGAGCTCACACAGCGCCTCGTACTCCTTCTCGCTGCCCGGGTGCTTGACGCCGTACAGCTCGAGCAGTTCGCGTCGACGGTCCTCGTAGATCTCGAACTGCTCCTTCTCCGTCATGAACTCGATCTGGCGGTCAGACTTGTGCTGTGGTTTGGGCGGCGCTTCTTCCTCCTCACTGACGTCGCTCGCGCTGTCGTCATACTCTGACGATGAGCCCTCCAACGAGTTGCCGCTCGCCACCGAGAGCGCAGAGAAGCGGCTGCAGAAGGACTCGCCAGTCGTCGTCGTCTTGATGCTGTTGTCTCGCTTGTCGAGAACCGTGTCGTCGCACACCTGTCCCTCCTGCTTCGAGGCGCTGATCATGGCCTTGTCGATGCAGTCGAAGCACAGCGGCACGGTGGCGACTAGCGAGTCAAGTCCCGTGCGCACTTTTCGCCGCCGGTAGCATGAGGTGCAGACGACCTCGCCACACGCGCGGCAGTGGCGCTTGATGGAGAACGGACGGAACTTGCAGTCGCAGTAGAAGCAGTTGGGGCGGCAGTCCGACTTGACCCAGTTGGACCGGTCCAGCATGTGCACCACGAGCGTCGACTTGTCGGCCAGGATCTCCTGCAGCCGCTCCTGCTCGTCGGCGTAGTTGGCCGACAGGCCGCGCGGACGTCGAGCGCGAGTCATCCTCGTCGCCTTTGTTAGATGCTCGTCAGACGTGTCTGTGCTGTCTCCGAAGAGGGCTCGGCAGTTCGAAAGTGAGCGCGAGCGAGCTCTTGCGGGTTGTGCTAGTAAGGCAGAGGTGGCGAGCCAACGTCCGCGACACACCGACTCTGACGCTCTATTGCGGCCTGACGGGGTCCGAGGACGGAAGAGAAGCCCTCCTGCTGGCTTCGTGACACGCGACCGCGCTCAACATGCCGCCTCCGAGCTCGCTCTCCTGCCACACGACTGGCCTTTTGACGGCAGCAGGCAGGAGAAGAACCGGAGAGGGGAGCGGGTTTACGCCCGGCTCGTCCATCTGGCCGACGCCAAAATAGCCGCCACGCGGTAAGAATAGGACGTGGCTGAACCTCCGCTGATCGACCTGGAGCTCTGAGTGGACCCACGCATGCACCACCTCAATGCTGTTTCGAGCCTGGATGTATCTGAAGGACGTACCAGGTGGCTGTAAAGACTGGGCATTGGCGACAATGATGACCAGCTGGAGACGCCACGTGGAGGAACCGACTTGACGCTCCGCTCTCAAGCTCAGCGGCACTCAGTGCCGGTGCCTCCAGGCCACAGCTCTGCAGGCTTTCGTCAGAGCCGAGAGCGTCGGCTGGTAATCAGGAACCAGCAGTAGCAGAGACGAACACGCCCAAATCATGCGGTCACGAGATCGCATGTTGCTGCGTACCAAGGTACTCACGCTGCTATCGTCAACAACCGACAGCAGGAGAGCAAGTTGCAGGCGTGAAATCGAGCCGAGTTGGTAGTTACCGCGCCGCAGAGTCAGGCTACACGCCGTGTCGGAGGAGCAACAGCAGTCGCCAGGGCGTCTTCTCTGTGATGAGATGGCCGGACTGCACGCTCTGTTGGATTGTGGAGCCGTTGCATAGTCGGATGCCGACTGGTTGGCCGCGCTCCTTGGCGATTAGGATCTGCTCGCCAACTGGCAGGCGAGTGCGAGCTTCAACGCGCTGTTTCAGATCCAGGACGGTGTGCAGCACGCCGATGCGGAGGTCCAGGTGTCGAGCATTGAGCTTGGCAGTGGCGTTAGCAGTTGGTACTGAAGATGGCAGCGATACGCGGACGCAGATCATGTCAGAGTCGCCGTCTGGGTCGCGGTCGCTGTCGCTGTCGCTGTCGCTCGAGTCGGAGCTCGAGCTATCGCCCATGGCAGCGGGTGCAATGGATGAGATCGGTGGTTGTCGGCTTTGATGGTGAAGAATCTGGAGCTTGTGGTCCATCAGCTGCTGCTGCAGCACCTCGACTCGCTGTCGTTGTCGTGCAAGCTCTCCGCCGCGGCTCGGAGCACTCACTCTCGCCACGAACGCGGTCTTTGCTGCCTCTGACCGGGCGTCACTCGTTCTCGCTGGAGGCAACGACGTCGGTCGAGGCTTTGCCTCCTTTGATGTCACTTTGATCGACCTGGACGCGATCTTTGGCTGCTTTGACGTCGCTGCTGTGTCTGCTAGTGGCGTGCCGACACTCGCTTCATGGTGTTGGCTTTGCTTGCCCCGAAGTAGACTTCCCTGCTTGTGCACGATCCATAGATAGTGGAGGATCTGAGCGACCGCGTCGGTCGTCTGGCTCGCTCCAGTTCTCCGGGGTGACGCGGCAAAGCTCGTTGCAAGTGTCCCGGACCGCCCAAACGAGTCAATCTCCGCGAGGAACGCGTCGCCATCAACCCTTTGCTTCCCTTCCCCACCACCGACAGCCATCCGCTTGATCAACATTTCGAGCTCGAGCTTCGAGCAGGCGAACGGCAAGCTCTTGATCATCCGCTCGAAGCTCTTGACTTCGACACGCAGCGACGGCTTTGTCGAGTTCTCTCCACTCTTCTTCCGCGTCATGGCTCGCAGTCGTTGAGCCAGGTATCGGTTCACATCCCGCGTGACTCCGCGCCACTTGTGCTTGCCCTTGAGCTCAGTTGACATCCCATCAACCCCCTCGTCATCTTCCGACTCGGACGAGACGCAATCGAACGCCGCGTTCGTAGTCGCGGCGTCTCGGAGACCGGCAATGAGCTTCCTAAGTATGTTCTCGCACACTCGATCCGAAGCGTTGGCCGCCTCCGACACACCATCGAGTCCGATACCATCGATGGTGGCCCTGAGTACGTTGTTGCGGATCGGATTCCGTCGAAGCGACAGCGTCTGGAGCACTCTTCGGTCGACAGGAAGACCGCTGGACTGCTGGTTGAACGCGTGCCACCTCACGGGTATCGACTGGAGCGCATTGTCCGTCAGATCGAGCACCTCCAGCTTCGACAGCTCCACCAGTTCAGAGGGAACGTCGGAGATCCGGTTGGCGTGCAAGTCGACCACGCGGAGGGCCTTGCACTTGACGATCGACGCCGGAACCCGCTGCAGTCGGTTGTGGTGGAGAATGAGCTGCTCCAATAGTGGAAGCGAGTCAAAGAGCGCGTCGGGAAGCTCTTGGATCGCGTTGTGCTCCAGGTGGAGCTCTCTACACATGGCAAGCGCAGGTGTAACAGTAGCCGGCAGTCTCCGCAGCTGGTTGCTGGTCGCGCTAACTACCACGACGTTGGACTGCGCTGTCTGGTTCACCAACTTGAAATGAGGCAGCTCTCGCAAACAGTTGCGGTCCAAGACGACCCGCTTTTGAGCTTCCGTGACTGGGAACTCGTTGAACTCGTTGCCGAGTCGGTTCCCACTGAGTGTCAGCTCCTCCAGCCCCGTCATCGACGCGATCGTGGCCGGCAAACTGGTCAGCGCGTTGTCGTGAAGTAGGAGGCTCTTCATCCCCCGCAGTAGTCCGATTTCGACTGGAAGACTCGGGAGGGGGTTGTGGTGGAGGTCGAGTACCTTCAGCTTGGATACTTCACCCCATGCCTTGAGAACGGACCTTGACACTCGACGGATCGCATTCTTGGACACGTCCAGCTTCTGGAGGGACAGAAGACTAGCCGCCACCTCAGGAACTGTCGTCAGTCGGTTCCTAGATAGAATCAGCTCGGTCAAAGCCTTCATATCGCTCCAGGAGCAGTCGGACTGGGAGAAGCTTGCGTCTGTCAAGCAGTTCGCTGACAGATCGAGAGAGCGCAGAGCAGTCAGCTGGCCGAGCCCGCGAGGGATCAAAGCCAGTCTGTTGTCGCGCAGATCGAGCGCCTCCAGCTGACTGAGCGAGTTCACAAACGCCGGGAAGACTGGGAGCGAGTACCCAGGCGCAGCTAGAGCTCTTAAGGACGCCAGCGACGTCCCGAGGTGGTCTGCAAGCTGCGAGTCGCTCCACCAGGTGGCGACAGACGGGCTCTTGACGTCCAGACGCTGCAACGTACCCAGTTGGACGCGCAGCTGCTGTTCTCGGGTGGTCATCCCGCCCAGCGCGCTGTGGATCTTGCTGACCAGCTCTCGCTTCCGCGCCATCAGCTGCTCGTGGATCGACCGCTCGTCGCTGTTGAGGATGACGCGAGCCACTGCGTCTCGGTCCGAGCGTGGGGCCGTGGCCAGCGACGTCGACGGGTCGAAGCACCACATGCGCAGCAGATACCGGACGAACTCGGCGTCTTCGAGCGGGAACTCGTCGCTCGTGCGATGGTGGAAGGCAAGGAACTCGCTCAATGGGACGGACGCATTGCCACTGCCGTCTGGATCGAGACTGTTGATCCAGGAGGACACGACGTCACGCTCAGCGGTAGAACACTGGTGATGCGCAAAGCTCTCTTTGACGACGAAGTGGAGGCGGTGGGCTCGGATACTGTCGGGCGGCGGCGCGTAGCCCTCGCCTCTCCATCCGTCCGAGAGCTGCTCGAACGCGTGGCGTACGAGCCTCTCCCTTGGCGCAGGTATACTGGACAGAAGACGACCGAGCTCCTCGGTTGAGACCTGCGTTGGTGATTGCGAGTCGCTGCAGTGCTGGAAGACGAGCTGGCAGCCACTCGCTGTCGGCTGGGAGTTGTCATGGACGCTGCCGTCTTGTAGGTGAAGCACAACACTGACAGTCTCACTGCTGGTCACCCTCCCACCGCTAGCCGCCATCTCTTGGAGGAAGCGACGGCATTGGCTCCCGTACAACCCCGATCGTCTCCGCAACTGAGCGACTTCGACGTACAAGTCCCTCGTGTACTGCTGGAAGCGTTGCTGACCAAGCATAGAGTACAGTGCCTGTAGTCGAGACGGCAGCTCCGAGGGATCAACGAGCGGCAGGAAACTGCTCGGGTCGGCTTGCAGCGCCCGACATCTCCGCTCGCTAGTCAAGACTTCGCCTTCCAGGTCACGCCCTGTGACTTCCAGCTTGTTGATCAGCTGGACCAGCGAAGCGAACGTCTCGAGGATCTCGATACCGCCCTGTTGGCTCGCTTCTTGGTCCTGTTGGGGTGCCTGCAGCTCAGCAGTCGAGCGTTGGTGGAGGACGTTGGCTGGGCTTGATGGGTTGCCTCTCGCCGACTGCGGCCGCCGGATCCGCCCAGGCTGCACCAAGTGACTTGCCCTGGCGCTCCGAGACAGCAAGAGCTCGTACACGCGTTGCAGAGCGTTGACCGCCGCCACTTCGGCCTTGGACTTTGACGCCAGCAGCTCGATCCGACGGCGCAGCGCATGCTCGAGCTGGTCCGGCATCGCTGACCGTTCTAGTGATGAGGCGACAATGTGAGTCACACAGTCACGCGTCTAACAATAGGCGACGCGTTACGAGCGCCAAGCAAGCGCTTGAGACGACCTCGCAGCCCTTCAAGATCGCGATCAAGACGCATCGCGACCATAATGGGAGCCGGAATCTCTCGTCCGGTGGAGGACAACCCGCGGTCGCTACCCACCGTCCAGGTCGGCGTGCAGTACTCGGCGGTCGACACGAGCGTCTGGCCGCAGCTCATCCCGCTCGCGCAGTGGTTCACGCCTGAAGACGCGCGCGCCATCCACCGGCGACTGCGCGCTCGCTCGACGCCCAGCCTGCTCAGCTTCCGCGAGTTCGTCGACCTGCTGGCCAGTGGTGGTGGCGACTTCTCTAGCTGGCCTCGACACCGGCCTGAAGACGACAATGACGCTCCAAGGAAGAACGCAGGTAGCCGTGGCCCTGCGACCAACGTGCCCTTGTCGCTTGCAGTCGACGCAGAGCCTCGACCGGTAGTGATGGAGCTGTGCTTGCAGCACGTCTTCCACACGTTCAAGACCGCGAGTTCAACGACCGAGCGCGTCTACGGGCTCGAGTTCCTGGCGGCCATGGTGGTCGTGTCCAGAGCGATCTGGCGGCTGGAGGACAAGGTGAAGCTGCTGGCCGAGCTCTTCTCGGACCCTGCGAGCAGCGCCACGACTGGAGCTACCGCTCCGAGAGTCAACCTCAAGCAGACGGACGTCACCCTCATGATCATGTGCGTCATGCGCGGTGTTGCCAAGGCGACGGTCGGGACGGCTCTGGTATGGGGAAAGCACTGTGTCAACACGGTCGCAACGGCCAAGAAGCTCGCCGCCGACTGCTTCCAGCACACGACCGCCAGTCGCCGAGTGTCTGCCGCTGCCAGTACAGTTGCTGGCCCCGTGCGAACACCAGCGACCGTCACACAGCTCGATTTCGTCCACTATGTGCTCCAGAAGCCATTGACCCGCGACTTCCTCGCGCGCTTCTCCGGGGAAGAGCTGCGGAATCCAACCACCTTCGAGAGCTCCAAACTGCCAGTGACTGGATTGACAGTCGACGAGTCCTACCGACCGGTTCTCGCAGCTCAAGCCAAGCTGTACGACACCTTGATACAGCAGCACGTATCTCTTGACGGTCGAGCTGAGAAGCGGCAAGCTAGCGCTGCACTGCTGATCCAGTCAACGTGGCGTCGCAGGTGCTCCAAGCTGGCGCTGCTCCGCGAGAAGCAGACCCAGGAAGACCAGCGCAACGCGTCCGCTTCCGTTCTCCAGTCGTTCGTCAAGAACCTCCATGCAAGTAAGCAGCTCCAGGTGGCCGCCGACGTCGAGCGCGACGCCTTGAACGGCGGCGTCCTCGTCGCTGGCTCCGGCCCGTGCCTTGGTCTCGCGACAGTCAACGGCCACGTGAACACCAGAGAGGCGCAACGACACGCTCTGAGCCTGCTTGAGGCTTTCAAGACGTCGCGCATTGCCTTGATCCATACGTCGCCGACATTCGCGCTCGCCGCGGAGCAAGACGGCCAGTCGCTGTACGCATGGGGACGCTGCCTGCCACGCGAACACCTCCAGGACCACAACAACAGAAGCTCGCAGACCTGCTTGTTCAGTGCGCTACCTCATCAACTAGCCTTCCGGTTCACTCGTGGACGAGTTGCGTCGCTCGCCTGCGGCCTGCGCCATGCTCTCGCGCTCATGGATGATGGGATGGTCTTCTCCTGGGGCTTCAACGACCACGGACAGCTCGGACATGGTCCAGCCTCCGTACTAGCTGCGCGTACAGGTGGAGACTCCTACCAGCTCTACTACGACGAGCTCACCGGTCGCGAGCAGGAGTACCTGTCCACGCCGACGGTGCTCCTGTACTTCCAAGGAAGCGAGGAACAACTGGCGGACCCGATTGCCATCGAACAAGTCGCGTGCGGAGACTACTACTGCGTCGTGCTGAGCTGCGACGGCGACGTCTTCACGTGGGGCGAGGCTTCTGAAGGCCAGCTAGGCCACGGTGAAGCGCATCCAGCGTTCCAAGTCGGCCTCGTCGACCGGTACATCACCAGCTCAGCGTACACGTTCCTGTCTGAACCCGAGCCGGTGCTGTCGCTGAGCGACACGCGCGTCATCCAGGTCGCGTGCCAGCGCAACCACGTCATGGTGCTCAGCGACGACTCGAGGCTCTTCGAGTGGGGCAACTGGGGCAAACGCAGAGGCACCGACACCGAGCATGCGTTCGCGCCGGTGGAGCGGCCGGATGCGCAAGAGCTCAGGCTGAGCCGCGTGGCGGTGGGTGATCACCACGCGCTCGCCGAAGGCGCCAGCGCGTGGATAGCCGTCGTCACACCCGACGAGCAGCCTGATGGACCTGAGAGCCACCACGTGAGCGAGGCGGAGAGCTATGTGGAGACCCTCCCGGGGTTCTCGCTTGACCGCATCGAGCAGCACTTCATCGCCCCCGACATGTGGACGTGCCAGTTTGTAGACATCGACTTTGACGACGTCGACGAGTCCGTGGACTCTTCAGATAGTGGTGGCCAGTCGATTTGGTTCCGGCGCGTCGAGAAGATGGCGCTCAACACGGTGCAGGACGTGGCGCGCTTCGACCCGAAGATCCGCGCGCTCATACATCTTGGAGCCTTCTCGAGAGCTTTCGAGGCTCCGAACCAGACCCGAACACCAAGCGAAGCGTACGCGAGCGTCGTCAAGAGCTGCTTGGGAGATCGAGTTCGAGACCGACTGATTGTGTACCCGCGAGGTAAGCCGGCCGGCCACTACATTCAGTTCCTGCTGCCGTTGTTGACGAGCGAGAGCAGCAGTGAGGTGGTGACTGGCGAGTTGGAGCGGATGGAGTCACGAGCCAACATGTCACCGCATCAAGACACGATCGAGTTCTTCGTCCGCAGGTCCAGCACTGCAAGAGGAGCGGTCACAACCCTCGGGTTCGCTACACACGTGTACCACCCGTCGATGGCGGAGGAGGCGAAGCGCCTGAAGCATCAGCAATTGCGACAGAAGCGCCGGCCGGTGGCTCAACCGACCGAGACGAACGCTTTGTTCGTGCTCCAAGTGGACGAGCAGCTCCTCGGTAGCTGGTCGGACGCTGGAGACCACCAAGGAGCTCTCGAGGAGGCCGCAGACATGGACGCCGAGATGATTGGCCACGAGATCACGCGCCGAGTGCTCGAGCTCCAAGAGTCCGGCGTCCTCGCGGTGCTCGTCATGCTCGATCTGTTCGACGCGGACGCGTTCGAGCTCGACTTTGGATCGGACTCGGGCGTCTACATCCCCGTGTTCATGGTCGACGCCAAGGCGCGAGGCCACGTCGTGGAGACGGCTCAACTCGTCAGTAGTACGAGTCCGTCTTCACTACAAGCGCGGCGTTCGTGGTCCGTCTACGACGTGTTGGCGCAGATTGAGGCGGCGCAAAGGCCTCGATCCGTCGCTGGCTCGCGTCCGCACTCTGCCGTCGAGTTGCCCCCGCCATTGCTCGCGCGGTGTTTTCTCCGCGAGGACACGGCACTCGCTCGAGTCGACGCGGCGTTCTCGCTCGGAGCTGCAGGCGTCTTGTTCACCAGGAACCCGACAGACATCACTCGAAGCTCAGACGCGCAATCATCCATCGATCCGTTGGTCTGGTCGTCCCGGACGCTCGCAGAAGTGCACGGCCATCGATTCATTGGGCTGCTGCCATACGAACACGCCAGGCTCCTCCGCTCCTCGAGTTGGGTCGAGCATGAAGCCGCTGGCGCTCCAAGTTCGAGCTCGAGCTCTCCACCACCGACTCCGGGCCAACTCGGCTCGATCATCGACGTCCGGTTTGAGATCCGCACCGGAGGCACGACATACGCCTGGGGCGTAGCCCAGAACGGTAGGCTTGGACTCGGCTTGGACTCCGGAAGCGGGCCATTGGGGGCCGGTGAGCTATTCCTTGATGGCTATGAAGCGCTGACGGACTCGGCGTACCGCTACGTGGCGACTCCGACGCGGATCCCGGCGCTCGAGGGTGTCTCGATGAAGCAGCTCGAGTGTGGAAGTGCCCACTCGCTGGCGCTGACAGCGGACGGACTGGTCTTCTCGTGGGGACGAGGGTCTCGAGGCGAGCTGGCGCTCACTGAAGCAGCCGAGGGCGGTGTCGACCAGTGGGAGCCGCAGCTTGTACGCGGTCTGCAGTACGAAGCCATCGCCCAACTCGCAGCCAACGACCAGTGCTCCATGTTCAGGACGGAGGTCCAGTCGCCGGAGCAGTACGCGGAGGATCGACGGCGGATCGCGCAGCAGAAGGCGGCGGCCAAGCGCCAGGGAGGCAGTCACAATGTCAGTCAACAGCAGTAGGCGGTCCAACTGCATCTCTTCTCATCTGAATACACGCAAAGGGCTCGTGTTGGCTGCAGTGGTTAGTATGGCGACGCGGCGAGGCGAGCAAGCAGCTGCCGTAGCCGCAGCGCCAGGTCGAGGCAGCGCACCGCCTGCCCGTCCACGCTCGAGGCGTCAGGCCGCTCGAGCGATGCCTCCCGCGTCGCCTCTGCTACCTGCTCGTCAGTCGCCGACGAGCGTCGAGCAGTTCTTGAGGCTGAGGGATTACTGGCAGAACAAGTCTCGTTGCTTGGAGTGGAAGTGTAGACGCGCGGCGCCTCGTGGCGGAAGAGCTGGAGGCTGTGCAGCTCGCACGAGGCCCAGAGTGGTGACGGCTGCCGGCAGAACACGCGCACGCCCACTATCGTCTTCCCAGCCAACTCCATCCCCTACAAGCATCCAGTGGCGTCAGTGTCGGCGTCGGTGTTGGCTCAGTCGGACGGACGCTAAGGAGAGCCACGCACCGCTGGTTGGAGAGCGATTAGGTGCCAGTCCTGTGCGTCATTCTCGGCGTGCAGGCGGCGCATCAGCGACCGTGTGCCGCCCGCCAGCGCCGCCGCCTGCCCGCCGGCGAGCACGAGCTCGACGCGCGCCGAGGCCGCGTAGAAGTTGCGGAAGCTCAGGAACCAGGCCTCCCCAGGCGCCACGGCCGCGGGCGTTTCGAGAGAGACAGCCCAGCCGCGCGCACGCGACGCCGCGGCCGTTCCAACGGCGCCCACGGCCGCCGTGTCCGCGAGCCGCTCCACTCGACTCGCGACCTCGAGCATTACTGGCCAGATGAGTGAGCAGGTTGAAGCCTCCGCTCTCCTTGAAGCGGCGCAATAATGGACCTCAATCGATTATTGAAATATGTCAAATCATCCACTTGGATAAAGTAGGAGTTGGTGGCATCGCCTTCAATCCGGGTCGTACTATTCATTATCTAATTATTGGATACATCAATGCAACCACTTGGATAAAGTAAGAGAAACAGAAAGTTGAGCAATTATCGAATTAAAATCCTCAAGGTGCTCAACAGGAGCATGGGCGGACGAGCATGGTAACGCGGCCTGCAGTTGCGGCCAACAATGCGCGGGACGACGCGGCGCATTAGCGCGGCCGATCGCGGCAGCCAATGGGGACGCGCGCACCTGCGAATGTTCTCCACGGGACCGCCGTTTCGCCGCCTGACTGGAGCCGCGCCCCGCGCCATCTACCGTACGGATTGGCGGCGGGCCGTGGAAGTTGCAAGTCCAGCGCGGGCCGTGTAGTAGTTAGTCACTGAGCGCCGCGGCCAAGCGGCACGGGACGCGCGCGCCTCGAGCGCGTGCGCTGAATACAATAGCCCCACGCCGCTATCTATTCCCATGGGCGGTGGCCCGCCGTAACCGCGCGAGCGGTCAGTCCGTGGTCGGTCTGGTCTGTCCATCGCCTCACTCGCCATCAACCCCCAGCCGGGTCTTGGCCCGAAGAAGAGGGTCCGACCCATGTGACGGATAACAGGCTCAGTCGTTATAATGGTTCAGAATGAACTCGTCCCGCACGCATAACCGCCGCGTGCAATGTATGCCATGTCGTAGGTTATGCCGAGTGGACGACTGGCGGCGAGAGAACGCCCTGGGGATTGACGCCACGCCTGCTTCTCCATTCCGCTTCCAGCCCCGGGAGGCCCAGCAGGAAGCCCCATCCGTGTCCGCTCTGCTTTGTACGTCCCCGCCGGCCCGCGCGAATCGCCCGCTTCCCCCCTCCGTGTCCCCCTTTCGTGTCCCGTGCCGTCCGCCATGCGTCCGTCAGCCCCCCTCCCCGAGGAGAGTCAACCCATCGTCCCCGCCGTGGACAGCCACCACCAAGACGGCGAAGACGAAGAGGAGGACGAGGAGCAGGAGCTCATGTTCGCGTTCGAGGCCGACGCCGCCGAGCCCTCGAGTGTCCAGTCGCTAGCGGCGCCGACGCTCTTCCGGTCCATCTCGGACGTGTACCCGCTGTCCCGGCCGGCCAACCCGCTGGCCGCCGTGCTCCAGCGAGAAGCCGAGTCCGAGCCCGAGACGGAAGCCGACGCTGAGCTGGCGTCACCCGCGCGCTTCCGGTCGTTCGCGGCCCACCCGCTGGACTTCAACGGCCGCCGCAAGCGCCGCGCGGTCGAGCCTGAGCCTGAAGCGCTGCGTGGCGCGCTGCACCAGCCGGCATCCCGCGTCGTCCGGCCGGTGCCCAAGCGCGCGCGGCTGGACCGATCGGCCACGGCGCCGCCCTGCTTCATGCGCGCGCCGTCGCCAGCTGGCCGCCCGCTCAGCCGCTCCAGCAGCAGCGAGCCGGGCGACGAGCGGCCCGAGCCCAGCGCAGGCATCGCCATCCCATCATCCGCCGCGGCTTCAGCCTTCCGACCCATCCGGCCGGCCGGCAGCAGCCTCGCGGGCTCGGCGCACTCGTCCACGTCGTCCGCCAAGTCGTGGACCGGCGCCTTCTGCCGCCGCAGCCTCGACGTGTCCTCGCCCGTGCGCTCGCGGCTCGCCGACCTCGTGCTCGGCTCCTCGGCCGCTCACACTGCGGGCTTCGACGCCTCGTGAGCCTCCATTTGCGCCTCGAGACGCCCCCCAATTCCCCTATCAGCAGCCCCCGAAACTACGAGAAACAGCCACCGACGACGAGCGATCGGAGCGCGAGAGCTCCTCCGGCGTCGCCCCCCGCTTCGCAGCAAACGCCGGACGTTCGCCACGCTATTCATCGTCGCCCTGCCTCCCTGCCGCCCTGCGCGGCGCCGTTTTTCCTCTCTTGATGCACAGAAACCGGAAAAGAAGAGAAAAATACACCCACCAGCTCAATGCGGACGTCATCGCCGCCGCATCAACCGCTCAACTGCCGTAGCGATGTATTCCTCGCCTTGTCCGCCTTGCTCTCCGCCTACAAGAAGACTCACATGTCCAGGATCGACCGCAACTCGCCAAGACACTCGACGACCGGCGGAGAAGAGATGCCGTCCGCCTTGCCCGCCAGGAAGATGCTCATGTGGAGCTTGGCCGCCTCCTTGACCTCTGGGGCCCCCACGAGCGCCTGACAAGACGAACACGATGTTAGACTGGGCTTGACTGCCAACAAGCGAGTACAGAGCGACGTACCAGCGTGCCCATGGCGATCAGCGCGCGGAGAATGGCGTCGTCGCCCAGCTCCTCCACCGAGTACGCGCCGTTGAGCAGGTCGGCCGCGAGCGAGTTAACGACGATGTGCTCGTTCGAGGTGAGTGCATCCGGCGAGTCGATCACGGTCCGCGCGAAGCTGTCAAGGACGGCAGAGCGGTCAGCATGACAACCTCGTCAAGCGCTTCAAGCCAAGCAAGGACGTACTTGAGCAGGACGGTCGAGAGACTCAGCGCCACGAGCTTGTGGTGATGCGCCTGGAAGGAGCGTAGCTTGGTGAGGACCTGCATCACACAACAGTGTCAGCCTGGTTGAGTCCACTGCCCCTTCGTGGACGATAGAGCGCACCTCGCTCTTGCGGGCCAGCACCGCGGCTCGCGCCTTGCCATGCAGGAACATGTTGGCGAGCACCCGGAGCGACAACATCCGCGCCGCGATTGGCACTTGCTCAGTGGCCGACGTCGCGGACTGGAGGCCGAGCGAGAGGATGCGGCCGGCCAGCGAGTCCAAGGCCGCCTCGCCCAGCACGTCCGGGCCTTGCGGGTGCACCAGCACGAGGCGGAGCAGGTCGAGCGCGGGGAACGCGAGCTCGGCCGGCCACTGGTCCAGGATGCGCGTCAACACGCGCAGCTCGCTCGGATGGAACGTGCTCGAGTGGTAGTACGCCGTGTCTTGGACCGTGCGCACGACGTGCTCGAGCGAGATGAGGTCCGTGTCCGACAGGCCAGCGAGGTTCTTAGCGAGTTGTGCAGCAAAAAGCAGTGTTATAAGTACGTGAGTGAGAATGGGGCTGTCGGCCAGGAGAAGCAAGTGCGTCGCTCACCTCGTAGCCCTCGAGTTTGTCGTTGAACTGCCGCACCGTCGTCATGAGCTTCGCGATCTTGGTCGTCTCGAACGTGGTGTACACCGGCTGCTCAACGCCCAAGTATGCATTGTCAACCACCAAACATCCATCCACAAATTGAGGCAGCACAACCACTCACCACTGGGAAGAACTTGTACTGCGGCGTCGCCGGCTGCGCTGCAGGTCCAGCCGCGCTCGACCCGGTGAAGTTGACCTCGTCGTCGTTGCCGAGCACTGGCGCACGGTACTCACTCGCTCGCTGCGTGATGTAGTCGGCGACCTCGCGCAGGTAGTTCTGGTCCAGCATGTGCTTGTCGATGAACTCCTGCGCCACCGTGAACGGGTTTTGGCCCTGGTTGTAGCCGATCTCGAGCTTCTTGAGGCCGCCAGGAAGCTCAATCTCCACGGGGATGACCATGTCGAACGCCTGACCGTCCACCACGCCACCGCCCGCCGAGCCCGTCACCTCGCCGATCTGTTCCAGCCACCAGCTACACCGTTAGCTCATCAACGCTAGCTCACATGTTCTCCAGGTCAAGAACACGTACGTCGACCCAAGTACGCGACGGCCCGCTCCACTGGCAGGCCCACGCCTTGGCGCCGCGCCTGAACATTTGGATCTGGCCGTCTGACGAGCCCTGCACCTGAATACGCTGCTCGTAGTCTGGCAGCTTGTCGATCTCGACGCCGCTCGGGCCCTTCGCCCGCACCAGCCGCGCCTCCTCCACCGCCGCCTGTAGCGACGCGACCGAAGCCGTCGACACGCGCGCGCTGTCCGTCGTGAACACGCGCGCGATCTTGTCGTCTCCGCCAGTGGCGAAGTCCTCGCCGTTGGCCAGCGGCGTGACGCACCAAAGTCCGCCCGGATGCTCGATGGTCTGCAGCAGCTGGCCGTCCGCCGCCCAGACGCAGGCCGTGCAGTCCTCGCTAGCCGAGACGATGCGTCCGTCTGCGAGCACGGCGACGCCTAGCACGAAGCCCGGCTTGCCCTCGGCGTTGAGCGGGTGCTGCATGGTCGCGAGCACTTCCCCGTCTAGCGCGCGCAGCTTGATCGAGCCGTCGTTCGAGCATGAGACGAAGCCGATGCCTGGCACGAGCGCCAGCTGCCGGATTGGACCCGCGTGGTCCGCCAGCGTCTTGGTCAGCGCCAGCGAGTCCTTGGCCCAGAACCGCAGCTGGAAGTCCGCGACCGTGTTGCCCACCTGCTGACCTGTGGACCCCGTGACGAGCGACCCGTCCGGCAGCTCGAGCACGCACACGCCGTTCTCGTGGCCAGGCAGCACGTGCAGACACTGCTGGCTCTCCAAGTCCCACACACGCGCCGTGCCGTCCCAGCTACCAGAGAGCAGGCGCCGGCCGTTTGCTGCCAGCGCCAGCGAGATGACGCCGGCCTCATGGCCTTCAAGCAGCGCCACGCGCTCGCCCTTGGGCCCGAACACGCGGATCTTCTTGTCCATGCAGCCTGTCGCGAAGCCGCCGCCTAGGAGTGCGGGTGAAGCTCCAGGAGGCAGCCGCACCGCCGCAGTCACCCAGTGCTCGTGGTCGTACGCGGACGCGCTCTCGACGGGCGAGAAGCCCGCGCCAGAGTCGTCTGGCATCCACAGCCGCGCCGACGAGTCCATCGCACCCGTCACCAGCGCTCCGCTGTCCAACTGCGCCACCGCGCGCACCTGAACGCGGTCGGGCATTGGAAGAAAGGCCGTCAAGGCACCCGAGAAGTCAACACGCGGGCGTTTGTGGAGGGATTGGGCGAGCGTGGAGGAGCTAGAGAAGCACGCACCGCGCCCTCGTGGCCCACGAGCTCGCAGCAGACGTCAAAGGCGCTCATGCTGCACTCGTCGTCGCCTTCTGAAGCCCACGCGCTCGCCTGCAGCACGTCGTGCAGTGTCGCGATCCGCTTCCGCTGGTGTCGTATCCAATGCTGGTGTGCGTCGGATTCTTCCCCACATCAAACGGCGTTCAATATATAATGACTAGTCACTACAATAGGGGGTAAATAGTGACTAGTCACTCATACCAGATTTGCCTCAAGTGACAACCTGAGCTAGCAGCGGTGTCCGAAGGAATGCAGTCCCAAACTCCACCAGATTTCTGGATTTTCCTGAATCTCCAAGTTTGGTTCAATCTGAATCTCAAATTCAAAATCAAATATTTTGTTCCCAAAAAAAACATTTTCAGATTCAAAATAAAAAATACGTAGCGTTCGATTTAACTTAAACTTGGTTTTTGTAGGAAGAGGGAAGCCCTGATGGTATATACTAGGTCCCTCTCCCTCTTCAAGCCTTTTCTATGAATTTTATCGCAAAATACTCTTTTTCGGTCGTTAAATAAAGGCGCAAACCCGGTGCATCCTGTGTAAAATCATCAAGTGGGCGTTGTTTTCTGTCGACATTCCTGCCTAACAGACTATTTTGATCATCAATTCGGACCCTCTTGGTGATTTGATTCAGCTCGCGGTCCCTCTTCGAATATCCTCTGGATCTCCTAAATCTGCCCTGGACTCCTCTGGGCGAAATATCGCCTTCAAGGTTGCAACTTCAAGGTAATTTTGGGTTCTCACCCGCGATTCTCACTTCGAGATCCGCCACCAAGCGCACACGCCATGTGGGCCGCACGCCTGCCGCGCATGCCGCTCAACGCGCCGCTGCGCCACCCTCTCTACTACCCGAGCGTGCCGCCCAACTGGCCCGTCGCCGCTGGCGCACTCGAGCTCACGCCCAGCTACTCACCGATACTCGACCTCATGCCGCCCAACATGTACTTGCCGTTCGGCCCGGCGCCGCCAGCCATCGTGTACCCCCACGAGCACCTGATCTCGAGGCCCGTCGGCACCTTGAACGTCGACAGCTTTGTCGCCGGCGGCGGGCTGCCGCTCAACTTCAACTACTACGGCGCGGGCCTGCCCTTCGAACTCGGCCCTGGCTGCGTTTCGCAGCCCCTGTTGGTGCCGTGGACGCCTCCGGCATCGGAGAGTGCCACGCCACCAACCTCGCGCCCACCAACCAGATCTACGCGGCGCACCACCCGCTCGCGGCTGGTGGGATGCTACATCCTCACGCCGGCCAACCCGACGTCCTTCCGGATGCGGGCGTGCTATGTAGGCTGTACAGAGCGCCTCATTCAGCGCCTCCGCGAACACAATGGCAATGTCACTGGCGGCGCTAAGGCGACCGACTCCGACGACCATCGGCCATGGGAAATGCTCTGTGTCGTGACCGGCTTCAGGGACAAGAGTGAAGGTTTGGCATGTGAGGACACTATTTGAGGACACTATTTACCGGCACTATTTTCCACTTGTAACTGACGCTACGAACATTCCTGCTATGTAACAGTTGAGTCCGACCTCATTCGAGCGCAAAAGGAACTGCACGGCCTGGGTGTGGGGACACCCAGGTCCGTGAAGCGGAAATTCATCGAGCTCTTTCGTCTGATCAACTCGTCCACATGGAGGAAGCACAGGCTCCGCATCACGTTCTCGACCCCGGAAAGCATGGAGGTGGCAAGAAAGGCATTGGGCCCCCGCAAGCGCTGGCCCAAGCGCATGCGCTGCGAGACGAGGGCGGTGCCGGACCTGGTGCGCAAGGTCGGACCAGTCAGCCGCGAGCAGCCTTACTGCGAGCCAGCGGCGCGCTCGACCGTGGAGCTGCCCCCGCAGCGCGACCTGGCGCGCGTTCTGTTCAGTCGAGTCGACGAGGCCACATGCGTGTGCAGCTTGTGCGGGGAGGACTACGTCCAGAAAGCCGTCAAGGGCTACGACAACTTGTGCCGTCACCTTCGGCTCATGCACGGCAAGGAGTACCTCACTGAGTTCTCTCGCCGCCACCAGTGAGCTCATCAGCATGACCGGGCGTGTTGTCGCCAGTTTTTGCATTGCCTCGCTCGCGTTTTGATGATCCCAATTCTCAAGACTTACACAAGGCAAAACGCATCCGAGACGACTCCGCAGGTAGCCTTGTGGACTCCGCAATTAGCCTTGTCAAACAGCCAACTCGTCCATCCTTCGTGTCGATGACTCGACTCGCATCACGCCGCCAAGACGTCTGATTCGCGTCGGGATGGGCCGCAGCGTTCGGTAAGCATTCACGACGTCCTGGACTGTCAGCAGCTACGCGTGACCGGCTCAGCCGACTGCATTGGCCACAGCCAGCCCAGTCCGGAGCCACCGCCATGTTGCGAGTCATTGCTGTTTTCACTTGGACCGAGGCACGTCAAGACCGCTCGCCATGGCCTCCTTCACTCTCCGCGTTTTCCTGTCGCTAGCCGCCCTGCACTGCTCCACCAGCATTTCGACCGTCCACGGGGACTGCGTCGCCCTCACGGCCGCTGCAACCCAATGGAACGCGGTCACTTGGTGCTCGGACTGGTACGCCGCCTTCACCAACACTGGCTCGCGGATCGCTGAAGGCTCCGATTCGGTCAAAGTCGTCGCGACAGCCACAAGCGTGTCATCCCTCGAGGAGTGCGCGCTCAGCTGCTACAACAAGAGCAAGTGCCAGTGGTTCAAGGTGGTCAGCAACGCGGACGGGTCGGCCAAGAAGTGCTCGCTCTATCAGCACTTGGCGCTGTCCGAGGCGAGCTCCTCGGGCTCCTCGAGCACCACCGTCTCCCAGTTCGGCTTCGTCCTCGCGGCGGACGCGACCTTCCTGCACCAGAACGTCGTCAACAGCTCGGCCGTGTTCCAGCACGGAGGCAACTACTCGTTCTACAAGAGCGTGTACGACTCGGACTCGTCCGCCATCTCCATGTTCATCGGCTCCTCTCAAGCCGCCAGCCAGACCAAGTGCGTCTCGACAGGAGCCCCGCTGACTCTCCATCGAGCCTTCTCCATCGGGTACCAGACCGCCAGCATGCTGGCCAAGATCGCGAGTGGCGAGATCATCAATTCGATGGACGCCCTGTTCTCCCAGCCAGCGTACCTCTCCGCCGTTCGAGTCGGCTCCACAGTCACCGTCCCGACCGAGGACGTCACAGTCGACGCCACTGGCCAAGTAGTCCGCACTGGGACCGCTGGAACGACGTATTCGTACGGTCTGGACGCCTTTGGTCGCACTCGAAGTGTCCAGGGCAGCATGACCTCGTCCAATGTGCTCCGCAAACCCGGCCAGCCGTCCGAGAACGCGGCCGGCACGACCGTGCGCAACCAGTACTGCGTGTCGACGTACCAGTCGCGGTACAACACTCTGCAGCAGCTGCCGGACGCGACGACGGCCGGGCTCGCCTTCCAGGCCGGACACCTCATTGGCTGCCAGTTCTCCAACCCGAACGGCTTCTTCAACTTTGCGCCGCAGAGCGCGAGCTCCAACACGAACAACGGCTGCTGGTACAACGCCGAGCTCGGGACGAGCGACCTGCTCAAGCTCGGCTGCTCCGGCGTCTTCCACGCTCGCAACACGTTCTCCACGACCCCGGGAGACCTCACGGAGGCCCTCAAGCTGGCTGCAGCCGCGACGCTCGTCGAAGCGTCGACGCTGACGACGTTCTACTCCAACACTGGCAACGACAACAGTCTGATGGTGCACCGTCCTTGCGGGTTCTTCCGTCGGCCAGTCAAGATGTCGCTCGACTTCACCGTCACCGGCGCGGACACCGGCAGCGTCTGCAGTGTGGCGCTGGACGCCATCAAAGCCGCTGGAGGCAAGATCTTCAACGTGTCGAGCACTTCGACGACCGTGGCGGTGCAGCGGTCGTTCGCGCACTTGTTGGCAGCCTATTACGACGACGACGGCGTGTTCAACCGGCTGCGAGGCATGGCGGCGGCCGACTATCGCGCAGACCAGTGCTTTGCTGAGACTGGCGGCTTGGCCAAAGGCGTGATGCTCGTCAACACGTTCGCTCGCGTCCCGCTGGTCGTCAAGACTTCCGGTGGCGGAGACATCTCGTGCCTCTCCATGTCGGCGGCAGGCAAGCTCAGCGCTGTTACGCCATGCGTTGGGAGTGCTTCAACCTCGCGCTGGTCCTCGACGACCGCTACTGGAGCTGTGATGGCGTTAGTGAGCCACGGAGGCAGCTCGAGCGCCAACCAGCTCGCGTTCAAGTACCTCACCGCCAGCGTGGCGTTCAACGGGACGGCCGCCAGCATCTCGAGTCCCGACGAGCTTGTGGACGGCCGCGTTGTCAGCTCGACAGGCTCCAACTGCGTCGTCGTTGCTGGATCCTCGGCGACACTGAATGCATTCACGACGGCGAATGCGAGCAGCTGCACGACGTTCCAGACGTCCTACTACATCACTGCGGTCGCTGTAGACGACGACACGGACAGCTGAGTGGTCGGCAAAAAGGGGGGTATTGACTCTCTTTTGACTAGGGCATTCCCCATGGATCCCATGGATCGATCACACTTGTCCACAACGAACGACTCTAGGCTGGGACTCTCCCAAGCCAACGACTTAGGCGGTCTCGACCTTGATGAGCTGCGTGGCGTCCGCGGCGTTGCACGTCTTGAGCTGCAGCAGCTTGTCGCTCAGGTTGTTGAAGGCGAGGCAGAAGCCCGCGTGCTTGACGTGGCGCACGAGCTGCGCCGCCGCGTCGTAGCTCCAGTTCTGGTTGCCCTCGTTCGCGATGCAGCCGTACGTGTGGACGCGGCCGCCGTCCCAGGCCTCGTACGCGTCCAGGCACGTGTTGTAGTACCTGTTGAGGAACTTCTTGGTGTTGGGGTTCCAGAACCAGAGCTGTTGCGCCGCCTTGGCGTCCTTGGCCACGCCCACGAGCGAGTCGGACGCCGGCACAGGCTGCAGGTACGTGCTGCCCCCGCTGACACTGCGCAGCGTCACACCCCGCGCCACCGAGTCGACGACGCGCCAGACCTGGTTGTTGTTGCTCAGGTGGCAGCCGTAGAGCTGCAGCACGCCCGCGCCGCCGTTGCCGGCCAGGTCCGCGTCCAGACAGAAGCCCTTGTGCGTCAGGTGGCGCAGCTGGCTGGTGCTCGCGTCCAGCTGCCACTGCTGGTTCTTCTCGCCGGCGTTGCAGGCCCATACGTGGACTCGACCAGCGTCCCAGCCCTCGTACGCGTCCAGGCAGTAGTCCGAGTTCTTGGACCTGACGAGGTGCGTCGCCGCGTCGTAGACCCACTCGGAGCCGTCGACGCCCTGCCCGCCGTAGCCGATCGCCACGGCGTCAGAGTCCTTGCGCACCAGCTGAGCGAACGGCGTGGCCGACTCGGTCGTGAAGAAGCGCACGGACCCGTCCGAGAAGGCGAGCTCGGACGCGTCGGACACGCCCGTGACGCCCCACTGCTGGTTCTTGTTGTTGGCCGAGCACCCGTACAACTGCAGCTTGTTGCCCTGCGCCGGGTCCGTGTCCAGACACATGCCCTTGTGCGTCGCGTGCTGCAGCTGGCCCGTCACCGAGTTATACATCCACTTCTGGTTCGGCTCCGAGGCCAGGCACCGGTACAAGTGCACAATGCCGCCGTTCCACGCCTGGTACGCGTCCAGGCACCGGTCGTTGCTCATGGACCGGATCTGGCCGGTCGTCGCGTCCAGGAACCACGTGCGCTGCTCTGTCAGCCGCCAGTTGGACGACAGGCCAGTCATGTTGAGGCCGCCGGCCGCCTCGGACAGCACGAGGTTGGTGCCGGCGTTGCGGATCGCCTGCTTGGTGCGGGTCGGCACGGTCAGCCACTTGAAGTTGTCCTTCATACTCTGGTCCTCGTTGTACACGCCAAAGTCGGCCTCGACCTCGCTGCCGCCGTTGGCCACGCGCCACTTGGAGTCAAACGCGACGAACCAGTAGTACTTGAAGCCGTGCGCCTGCGCCGCGAGGTAGAAGTCGCTGAAGAACTTGGCCTGGTTGGCCGGCGTCGCGTCGCTCGCGGCCGGGTCGTCGCCGCCAGAGCTCCAGCCAGTCTCCGAGATGATGACCTCCTTGTTCTTGTCGTGTGCGAGCGAGCGCAGCTTGGCCAGGCGGTCGAGCGTCACGGCCGCGCCTTCGTTCACGTCGACGTTCTCCCAGAAGGAGAACTGGTTGACCGAGATGTAGTCGACCGCGTCGATGAGCTTCGGGTTGCTGTAGTAAATGTCGATCACGTCGGCGATCGTCACCTTGAGGTTCACGTTGCGGCTGCGCATGTAGTCGCGGATCTCCGTCATGTACGAGATGGCCGTGTCGGCCGTGATCTCCTTGCGGTACACGGTCTCCGAGCCCACGTGCATTTCGACCACGTTCGAGTCCACCAGGCCCTCGTCGATGATCTCCTTGAGCTTGGCCTTCTCCTGCAGCAGGTAGTCGTGGCTGTCGGTCGTCCAGATGCCGAGCGCCACCTGCACGCCGACCTTCTTGGCCGTGCGTAGCACCATCTTGGCCTGGTCGCAGTCCACGAGCGAGTAGATGCGTACGCGGTCTGCGATGTCCTTGACGCTCTTCATGTCGGCCTCCACCTCCTTCTCCGACTTGCACCGGTCGGCGTCCGTGGCCCAGTCCGGGCCCTTGCGCGCGTTGTAGTTGATGCCGTACATCTTGACGTTCAGCGCCTCAGCCGAGCCCGCGAGCGTCATGGCGACCGCGGCCGCTGCCAGCGTCAGCAACTCCGTGACGCGCATGTTGAAGGGAGGACTAGAGAGCTGCGATCGCTCCAATCTTGAGAATGAGGTGGTGAGGAAGGAAGCAGCGAGCCGGCGGAGCTGCTGGTACTACAGCCGCCGGCTTGGACACCGGAAGTGTAGTCGAGACTGATGTCGAGTTGGCAGCTCGGAGGTAAGTCGAGCAGCGCAAATCGTCGAATGGCAGCTCGAGGCGGGAAGGAGGAGGAGCCCTCGCGGTCGGTCGCACGGTTGTTGCCAGCCACTACAAGCCTGGCGTTGCATTGCGGGCGTCATCTTCCGCACATGGGCGACGGAGGGAGTTGCAGTGCGCAGACGACAGGGCGATCGGCATACTGAGACCAAGTGAATCCGCGCAAAGCGTCGCGCGTTGCACATGCTGCTGCTGCGCCGTCGCATGTCGCGCGTGGCCTTGTGAGACCGTCTGTTGTCTGAAGCACTAACAGCGAATTGAAGAGAGGGCATACATTTACCAAGTCAACGAACCGGACTCGTGGAGAAAGCCGGTTCATTCGTGCCACATTTTGGTTCAACGTTTCAGTAAAACAGTACAAATGGATTAAAACGCAACTTACGAACAGAAAATATCGTCTTATACACTGTTTTAGGTTAGAGTTCAGTGACGACGAAAGATCGCGCTTGCCTATTCGTGTGGAGAGAATCCAGCGCTCTTCTAGGTGCTGAAACAACTAGGGAGCACGCCGGTTCGCCGCTGCTGATTCAATGTTGGTCGTCAGCCGTCCGCACGCGTGTGCCTGCATCCTGGCATCCGCCATGAAGCCGTTAGAGAGGATGCAAGCTTGTTGTTCAGCCGCAGCAGCCATTCAGCGCGTAGGGAAGCAAATGATCCACTGGGCAGGTGTGAGCAGCTCCACTGCGTCCTTGTCTTGACGATCTCAGCGCTTTGGTCGTCAAAGGGATTGCTAGCGGTTCGTTTGGTGCTTTGGCGGCCGTGTGCAATCTCGACTCGCGCGCAACGGTCGATGATTAGCACGAGCACCTCCTACTGCTCCGCATCCAGATCACGAGCACCAACGGCAAGAAATCCATACTCGCGTGCCAGACAACTCGAGTTCTAACCAGACCAGTCCTTCAAAGCTCTTCGCTGCGAGCTACACGGCCTCCGAGTGGCCAGCCTCGCCGTCTTCGCCTGCTCGACTCGTGTCCGTCGGCTTGGGCTTCTCGACGACGATCCCCAACTCGCGCAGCTCTGCCTCGTACTTCTGCGCTTCGACCGCGTACCGGTCGCCGTACTTGACGTGCCACAGCCTCAGACCCAGGTTAAGTCCCCATGCGACCGCCGGGTACGGCTCCTCGCTAGGCACGACAAACTCGGCATCCATGTCGCTGCAGCTGCCTGCGTGCTGCGACGCATACGCGCGGAAGGAGGCGAGCACCACGTCCATCCAGTACTCTTCTTGGTGCAGTGGGAGCTCGTCTGGCACGGCTCGAGCGGTCCGACGAGACCGACGAGCACTCCGCGAGCTCGACACCTGTCGCGACGCCGTGGCTATCGAGATCATGGACAGGATATCGTCGTCGCCGTCCTTCTCGCCGCCGTCGATCTCCTGACAGGTCTGGAGACCGTCAACTACGCTGGCGTCGGTATTGATCCCGTCACTGCTCGCACCATCGACAGTGGGCTCGTCGCCAGCACTCGTCCGTTCAAGCCGCGACAGGCTCTTTGTCGACGTCAGTTGCGCGCGGGAGATCCGCTGGCGGTAGGCTTGCAGCCACGCGCCGAGTCCAAAGTGTCGCGCCTCTCGCGGCCATCGCGGGTCGTCGCCGGGGACCACAAAGTCCAACGGCACGTCCTCCGAGCCGTGGATGCTCTGGTACAGCTCCCAGTAGTGCAGCACGACGTCGATGGCGACCGAGCTCGCTCGCGGCCGGTTGAGCTTCCACATGAAACCGAGCGCCTCGAGTTCTTCATAGTGCGCGTCACTCTGCACTCCGTAGTGACGGCGGCTGCGAATGTCGCGCACAATGTGCCCGAGCTTCATGCCTCGTGTCGCCGGTGGCCACGCGTCGTCGTCACTCGGCACGATGAACCCTTGAGGCACGTTGACGTCTCCATACTTGTCCGCGTAAGCACGCAGCGCCGGCAGCACGCGGGTCACGAACGCGCTCTCGCTCGCGTCGAACTCAAACCCGATCGCATCCAGCTGGTCCAAGATGTCGACAACTCCGGGAGCGTCCCTACCAGCACGGCGAAGCGCTGCGACTTGCCTGCCCAAGCGGTACTCAGCCGCTGTCGCTAGTGACGAAGACGTTGCTGGGGACGCGTGGACCGGCACGACGTAGTTGGCGGGCACGTCGCAGTGGCCGTGCTCGCGGTGGAAGGCGATCAGCGCCGGCAGTAAGACGCGGTCCCACTTGCTGTACAGCGCGTCCCAGGCGTACCCCAGGCGCTGGAGCTGTTGCTTGTGCGCGCGCACCTGCGCGTCGAACAGCACGCTGTTGCAGATGCAGTTGACAATGTACCCGAGCGGCACAGCCCACAAGTGCGACGGCCACTGCGGGTCGCTGGGCACGACAAATTCCTCTGGGACGACGACCACCGCCGCGGTTCGTCCGTCAATCTCCTCCTTGGCCGCGTTCGGGTCCAGTAAGCCGCGGCGGTGCAGAGAGGCATAGATCTCGAGGCAAGGCAGGACACGGGTTGTCCACGCCTCGCCGGCGGCGTTCTCTCGGAAGAAGCCGAGGTCTTTCAGCGTCTCGGCGGCGCGTTCATTGTGCGGCGCCTCGAGCAACTTGAGGTCGTCGATTGCTCGCGCGGCCCACGAGCCGAGCTTGTACCTCCAGACGGCGCGCGGCCACTGGTGGTCATTGTCCGGGACGGAGAACCGCAGCGGCACCTGCACGTGGCCGAAGAGCTGGTGGAAGCGGCGCAGCGCCGGCAGCAGCTGGCACTCCCACTTCCACTGCGCGTCGCTCCAGATGAAGCCGAGCCGGTCGAGCTCGTCTATTAGCTCGGGTGAGAGCGCGCGGTTGCTGCGGCCGATACGCAGCTGTTGGCACTGCGCGCCGAACTTGAGCCCCCAGGCGGCGCGCGGCCAGCGGTTGGCCACGTTGCCGTCGGGCTCCGTCGGCACCTGGAAGCTCTGGCGCACGAACAAGTGGCCGTGCACGCGCTTGAAGGCCCGCATGGCCGGCAAAGTCTGCTCCGCCCACACGTACGCGCGCCAGTCTTGGTGCGGGAAGCCGATGCTCTGCAGCATGACCGTCTTGAACTGCGTGCTGCGGCCGCGCGTGAAGGTGCGCAGCCGCTCGCCGAGCTCCAACCCCCACGTCTCTGGCGGCCACGCAGCGTCTGTTGAGCCCGCATCTGTAGCTGCACCGCCGCCTTTAGGGACTACGAAGGTTGAGGGCACAAGGAAGTGTCCGTGTAGCTCGTGGAAGCGCTGCAGTGCCGCCAGGAAGCGCTTGTCCGCGCTTGAGATGACCCGGTGCTTGGCCGACCCTGGTGGCTTCTGGTGTGCGAACTGACGCGCGAGCGACGGTGCAATCAGCGCGCCCGGAAAACGCCGAGAGAGCAGCAAGCGCTTCATTACTCCTCGAGGCTTGAAGCCGCCTGCAGAGGCGCGGAGATGCGGCGGAGCAGCGGCGATGTGGAGACCAGCGGGAAGTTGATGGCGCCAGTGATCGATCCACTGAAGCTGGTCAATTGGAGGTCAATCAAGTACCCTACTACCTCTCAATACAACCCCCATCGGGAATTGTAGTGAGAGGTGGTAGGGTACTCGTCTGAAATCGTACCTAGCTGAAGGGGTTACTTTAGCGGAGCATGCCCCACGTTCGTACTTACCAGCGCGCAAGTTCAACCACGAGCAGCGTTGTTGAAGATCGACACCTTCCCATCAAAAGACACAGGTTTTCTTTTTATCGAAGTAGAATTAATTTTTCATTACTCATAAAATTAAGCAGTAACGTTTTGGCAAACCAGTCCCATAATCCGCCCCAAATGCCGTCCCATAATCCATCCTATCCGTTTCTGCAGGGTATCCACCGTGCAGGAGCCTGCAACTGCGGATAATCAATTAGATTGGACGAGCTGCCCCTCATCAGGCTCTGTATGTGCGGACCTTGATGACCCTCCGCGTCAGCGACCGTGGGGCCTTGCGCAGGCTGCCTCATTCGCCGACTGCCCCCGCCACACGCAGTCCCCGACCACCTCCTCTCCCCACCTCTCCTCAGCATGCTGCGCATGGCCTCGACGTCGTCCGCGCGCGTGGCGCTCCGCTCGTCCCGCCGCGCCTTCTCCTCGTCGGCGGTTCGTTGCGCTCTCATTCTCTGCTTCCGCTGCTTCTCTTGATGCTGTGCGGAGTCTGACGCGCTGCATTCGACGACTGCGGTCAACAGGAGAAGGTGCCGCTGTTCATCGACGGCAAGTTCGTCGAGTCCAAGACAGACAAGTGGATCGACCTGCGCAACCCAGTGCGTTCTCTGTAGATCCCATTCAATGCACCGACTGTTGCTAACAGTGAGATCCCCCCTCCTCCAATGCCTGCAGGCCACGAACGAGGTCATCTACAAGGTGCCCGAGGCGACGCCCGCGGAGGTTCGTGCCGCTGTCCGTGACCACAAACCACCGCGTTCCATCTACTCACGCTCGGCTCTATGGATGGCTACGTGCAAGCAGATGCAGGCGGCGGCCGATGCAGCCAAGCGCGCGTACAAGACGTGGCGCAACGTGGGCGTGCAGCACCGGCAGCGCGTGATGCTCAAGCTGCAGCACCTGATCCGCGAGCACACGGAGGAGCTGGCGCTGGCCATCACGACCGAGCAGGGCAAGACGCTGCCGGACGCGCGCGGAGACGTCTTCCGCGGGCTCGAGGTCGTCGAGTACGCGTGCGGCGCGGCGTCCACGACCATGGGCGAGACGGCCGAGAACCTGGCCAGCTCGCTCGACACGTACTCGTTCAAGCAGCCGCTGGGCGTCTGCGCCGGCATCTGCCCGTTCAACTTCCCGGCCATGATCCCGCTCTGGATGTTCCCCGTCGCCACCGTCACGGGCAACACGTACATCATGAAGCCGTCCGAGAAGGACCCCGGCGCCTCCATGGTGCGTCTGTCCTCCTACTCATCGTCTGTTTGTGTTTGTCACCTGAGCTTACCGCTTGTTGTGTGGTAGATCCTGGCGCGGCTCGCGCAGGAGGCTGGACTCCCGGACGGCGTGCTCAACATCATCCACGGCGCTCACGTACGTGTCATGTCACTCTTGTGGATTGTCTATCTTGACAATGCTGTCACTATCCCGAATGAGTTGGTCGTTCGTTCGTGGACACTGACATGGATACATTATGGCTACACAATGTGGGGCTGACAACAGGACACGGTCAACTTCATCTGCGACGAGCCCTCGGTGCGCGCCATCTCGTTCGTGGGCGGCAACGCGGCGGGCGAGTACATCCACGCGCGGGGCAGCGCGAACGGCAAGCGCGTGCAGGCCAACCTCGGCGCCAAGAACCACGCGGTAGTGCTGCCGGACTGCGACAAGGAGCAGGCGATCAACGCGATCGCGGGTGCGGCGTTCGGCGCAGCGGGCCAGCGCTGCATGGCGCTCTCGGTCGTCGTCTTCGTGGGCCAGACCAAGGAGTGGGTGCACGACGTGGTGGCCAAGGCCAAGACGCTGAGCGTCAACGGCGGGCTCGAGCCCAACACGGACGTCGGGCCGCTCATCACGCGCGAGGCCAAGGCGCGCGCCGAGCGCCTCATCCAGGAGGGCGTGGACGCGGGAGCCGAGCTGCTGCTTGACGGACGTGGCGTCAACGTGCCCAAGTACCCGAACGGCAACTTTGTCGGCCCGACGGTGCTCAACCAGGTCGGCACGGACAACCCGGCGTACGTGGAGGAGATATTCGCGCCCGTGCTCGTGTGCCTGTCGGTCGACACGCTCGAGGACGCGATCGCGCTCATCAACAAGAACCCGTACGGCAACGGCACGTCCATCTTCACGTCGTCGGGCGCCGCGGCGCGCAAGTTCCAGTTCGAGATTGACGTTGGACAGGTCGGCATCAACGTACCGATCCCCGTGCCGCTCCCCATGTTCTCGTTCACAGGCTCACGCGCGTCCATCCGCGGTGACCTCAACTTCTACGGCAAGGCGGGCATCAACTTCTACACGCAGATCAAGACGGTCACGGCCCAGTGGGACTACAAGGAGAAGACGCAGTACGGCACCGTCATGCCCACGCTCGGATGAGCTGAGACCCAAGCGAGGCCGGTCGACGAGAAGCTGCTGTAGTCGAAGTGAGTCACGAACGACCACCATCGAAATGAAGTGCTGCCATCGGTTTGCTGCCATTCATTACGAGGCTAAAAGGATTGCTGATGTATGTCCCCCCTCCGTACGATGAACGAGGCGGGGTCACGAGCGCTGACGTGGCGGCGAAACGCATCCTTGAGGACGGATGAGGTCGAGGCTGATGAGGACGTTGTTGGAAGGCGGTGCGCTGAAGCAGTTGACGAGGCTGGTCATCTATTCCAACCAGCGAGAGGTCAACTCCAGCGCACCACAAAGACACACCGTCCACGCGAACGAAACCGCATCTACCTGGATCATGCAGTCCATTTTGGCAGCCCTAGCTGTTGGCGACACAATCGAAGACGGTCAGCGCACTTTTGTCCGGTCAGCGCGAGTCCCAGCAGCGGTCACTCCGATCGCGAGTCCACCACATGACAGCCTTGCAGCGCGTGCACACAGCTCAGCTGCCCCGCCGAGCGGCGTCGATGCACCTTGGCGATCACCTCGTACCTGGTCCCCATCGACTCGTCCGCGGGAGCAGCGTCTGGATCGAGATGGCCTGCTTCCGCGAGCTCCTCCGCGGCGACGGCCTCCATGTCGGCGAACTTGGTCAGATGGCTCTCGTAGTCACCTCCGCAGTCGCACGAGAAGCTGGCGTATGTCGGGACCTTGCCGTCGAGAAGTTCATCCAGAGTCTGCAACCCCCGAGCGCGCGTCGTCAGCGACAGTTTGAGCACTTGCCGCTTGCGAGGGCTGCCGGTCTTTGGGCAAAGCGCGAGCCAGAAGAACATCCAGGTGTTGTGGAGGTCGGTCGCCACGGTGACGACTGCTCCCTTGGCGTGGTGGTCAAGAGCGATGAGCTGTGCGATGGCTTGGCCGTGCGTCGCCGGGGTGTTGACGTGACCCTTGTCAACCTTCTTCGCCTCGAGGGCGACGTGCACGTTCGTCAACACGCACTCCGACTCCCGCCCGGCTCGGATGAACAGCAAGTCCGCGTACCCAACGAGCTTCAGCTGGCGCCGACAGAGGTCCACATCGAGCTTCCAGTTGCCCGCCTTCTTGTCTCCAGGAACTACTCGACCCTTGAGCTTCGGAATGCGTGTCTCGAGGTGGTGGGCGTAGCTCTCTTGTTGCTGCGTCTCCGTCGAATCCCCCCACGTGTAGTAGTTCTTCTTCTTCGTCTTGCTTTTCTTCGCCGGAGGAGGCTTCACCGCGACGCTGTCCTCCAGCAGGCTCAGCTTGCGGAGGACGGTAGCCGTGGTCTCGATCGACATCTTGGACATGACGAACGTCTCGGAGTGCGCCGTGTCGATCCGTCGGTCCAGGCGGTCGCCAAGAGCACCGATCGAAGTCTGGAACGTCGACTTCAGGTCCGAGTTCATCTTGGCCACCGCCGAGATCAGGAGGTTGATCGCGTCCAAGATCTTCTCGCCGATGGTGTCGTCCATGGTGCTGCTTGCGTGCTTGGCAGACTGGAGAGACGAGCACGAGCGGCTGGAAGCGGCAACAGACTGGTCCGGAGCTTGTGGGGTGCGCTGCGGATTGTAGAGTGAGGAAGCGGCAACGGCGAGTGTCGATCCGAGGCGGTCGCTCTTCTTCTCCAGTTCCCCTTCGCCGAGTGCAAGGCGCGGAAAGGTGATGTTGAAGCGCGGCAACGATTGACCCATACAAACGCCAAGATATCAGGTTGCCCCTCTGATCGGACAACCAATCCTCATCCTAATGACAAGCCAAACTGCTGCCAAATAAGGAGACCATCCGACTGGAGAAGATACCCCAGAGACCGCATTGGCACCACTCCTCGGAGAGAAACTGCTCGACGGCAACGCGCCGCTTCCATATCGATGGCTGACGCCTTGGGCAGTACATCTTGAAGGACGTGACGGTCTACACGAAGCGCATGACGATGGTCGTCGCGATCCTCGCCGCCGTCCGCCAGACGTTCCCGTGGGATGGCCGGCCGCAACCCGCCGGCCTGGCGCTCGGCGACTGCTGGTCGTGGCTGGCGCGGGTCGCCA
>JAADXY010000215.1:0-35340 GCA_023338065.1 Phytopythium montanum
CGGCCGCGCGTTCATCTCGACGCCAGACCTGGCCGAGCGGCTCGAGAAGGACCTGCCGCTGAACCCGGACGCGTCGTACGAGGACTACTGGACGCCGAGCAAGGGGGCCGCGGGCTACACCGACTTCCCGTTCTACAAGGAGTAAAGCAAGTAGCCGAGGTAGATTTCGTTCGAACACAATGGAAATGAATGAACGACTGCGGTTGATGCCTTAACGGGCGCTTGATGAGGCCTCTGATGCTGTGGGGCTGACTGCTCCATGACGCTTGATAGTGGGATGGAGAGGGCAATTCACTTGGCTTCACTAAGGCCGAGACGCATGACGACGTGCAGAGACCGGGGCGGCCGTCCACACGCCGCCTGCCTGCTTTCTCCCTTCCCCTCCTTCCTCCATCGCCGCGCTCCCTCCTTGGCGCTCACTTTTCTTCGCGCCTCGGCCAACGAGACCCTCAAACAGCCAAGACAAGCAGCCAAGACAAGCTCGCAGGCGCCACCATGGAGCTGGCGGACGTGCGGGGCATCATCACTGGCGGCGCGGCCGGTCTGGGCAAGAAGTTCGCCGAGACGATCCTCGCGGCGGGCGGCAAGGTGGTCATCACGGACGTGGACGCCGCGCAGCTCAAGGCGACGGGCGAGGCGCTGCAGGCGCAGTTCGGCGTCAAGAATGCCGGCTTCTTCGTGCAGGACGTGACGGACGGCGAGAGCTTCCACTTGGCGCTCGCGTTCGCGTCCGAGCTCTTTGACGCACCGGTCAACGTGCTCGTCAACAACGCGGGCATCTCGGGCGACATGAACTTCTTCAAGCAGGACACGCCGCGCGCGTGGGAAAAGGTGATCGCCATCGACCTCGTCGGCGTCATGCGCGGCACGCAGGTGGCCGCCGCGACCATGCGCAAGACGCTGGACGGAGCCGAGGGCGTCATCGTCAACCTGTGCAGCATGGCGGCCTTCTGCGACTGCCCGTTCTGGCCGCAGTACGCCGCCGCCAAGGCCGGCGTGCTCGGCTTCACCAAGTCCATGCACCAGCTCAAGAAGTGCGGCAACGTGCGCGTCGTCGCGCTCTGCCCGGGCTTCGCCGACACGGCCATGGGCCAGGACGCCGTCGCCAACTTCCCGCAGCTCATGGGCGGAGAGGCGGGCCTGCTCACGCCCGAGGCTGTCGCCGCCGGACTCGTCAAGGCGCTCGCGGACGGAGACAACGCCGGCCGCAGCCTCGTGGTCGCCGACCAGATGAACTTCTACCACGTCGGCAACTTCACGCCGACTGAGTTCTGCTTCACCGACTTTGCCGTCTAAGCGCCTAAGGGACTGATCAGTCGGTCGGTCCGTTGGCTGGGCGGTGGTGACGCCGCCCCCAAGGTGACGCAGCGTAAATACACCCCCACTCCGACTTGTGTTGGGCGGCCTTCCGCCACTGTCAAGCATGCAATTGTGTCGGTTGCTGGCCATCTCCTCTGCCTCGGATCAACAGCTTGACCGCCGCTAGCAGGCAGAACGGAGACCATCGGCGTCCGTAGCGGACAAGGCGCTTGACTGGCGTGCTAATGGGAGAGGGAGAACTGCGAGCGGCTCGATGACAAGCAAGAGGTCAACCGGAGCGAAGGCCACGATGAGAGTGACGCACACAGCCCAGGCCGAGGCGATGTCCTCGGTCTCCGCTGTCGCCTCCCTCGATCCGACCAGCGAACCGCCGACGCGTGGCGCCGACTAGCAAGTCGGAGCACGGCGATCCTCCGGAGCTGCTGGCTGCGAGGTCCTGTCAACAATCACACCGAGCGAGACGCGCTGGACCCGGGGAAAGGATCGCATCGAGCTCTGTTAGCTCACCCGCCGGGAATCCATATTGCGCGTGCGAACAGAGGTGGTGCAGGACCTGGCGGAGCGCCACGTCAGCGCCTCGCTGGACGCGTTCACTTGGTGTTTGTATGGCAGGCTAGCTCCGGGCGGCGAGCGGAGCCATCGCGGAGCGCATCAAGTCGAAGTTGGCGCCGTAAAAAGCGACCTCCACGAAAACAGATGGTTTCCGCGCACGAGCTTTTGACATGGCCAAGAGGTGGGTGATAATGATCGCGAGCTTTACCACCGAGTTGGAACACATCGTGGTGTTTTTCGAGCAGCGTTAGCAACGAATTGGCCGCTGGTCCTCACCGCATCGCGCTCGCCGGCTGGAGTTGGCGAAGACCGCATCGCAGTGCAGCAGGGGCAACAGTCCGTTTCGCCGACTGGGAAGGCGCGCAACGGATCTTATCCGGCGAGGACTGGGCGGGGATTGTGCTGCTTCCGCCAAATCAACAGCACTGCGCTCTCATCTCTGCTGTTTATAGCTTCTGGCTGCTGCTGGGCGGGGTTTGACACTCACTCGAGTCCATGTGTCTGCGAAGTCGTGGGTCCAGCTGGCGCAGGAGTTTGTGGCGTGTCCGAAATGAGGATGAAGCACTTGACGCGGTGGATATCAGGCAAATCAAAAGCGGCCAGCCGGATCGGCCCCACGACGCGATTGTAGACGCGCGCGTCGGTTTGACCCTCAAATGCCTCCAGCAGCCGAATTTTCACCTAGCGTATGGGCATCAACTCCGACCCAGCCGCCGGAACAAAAGGAGCAGCACGAGGGCGTCTGCGGCAGCGAGGCGGTGTCCAGCTTCTTCATGGGGTTGCTAGGCGAGGTGAAAGCGCTCAAGTCTCGCTCAATCTCGCAACGTGAGGAGGAAAGCCCCCAAATGTGCGCAAACTTCAGATATCTTGTCAACCGTCCCATACTGAAGTCAGCACGTTCGATGAACGCGACTGGAATTTCGAGCGTTTCACTTCCTTATTTTTGTCGTTGAAAATGGCGTCCGTCCCGCAACAGGTAAGATCGATACAAACTCCAAGTGATCCACCACAGGTGTGTTCCTGGCGCACTGCCAGCGTTTTAGCGAGCGGCTCTCGACGCGTCGAGCGTGAGTAGCGCGTGTCGAGCACGTTCCGAGCCAGCGGCTGGAAAGGCGGCGCACCGCTTGTCCAGCGCTCAACGGGTCGGCGCCTGTATTTTTGTCGGCCGGCGCGACCATCTGGTGACGATGCAGCACTCGATACACTTGCGAATTGTATGGTCTGTGCGCAAGGGACGGGACGCATCTGAACCAACGACCGACATGAAAAAAAATAGAAAAAGAAGGAGGCTGCGGCCGTCCAGGAGCTCTTGGAGTGAGCTCATGGTGCTCCGCTCATTGCTCAATTCTCTCTCCACCACCCCCGGATCCACCTACTACCTACAGCAGCATGTTGGGCAAGCGCTGCGCCGCCGAGATGGAGGCCTGCCTCACCGAGTACTACCGCCAGGAGTGCCTGCGCGCGCTCTACAGCAAGCAGGAGCGCCGCACCGACTGCGCCTGGGTCAACGAGAGCATGATGGCGCGCGCACCGCAGCCGCCGCGGCGCCGCAAGGGCGTGTCCTTCGCGCCCGCGCCTGAAGTCATGGGCAGCGCCGACCCGGCCGTGGACCGCAGTCCCATCGACGTGTCGCCAGTGTCCAAGCTCGAGCTGATGCTGCTGCTCTCGCAGCGCACGTTCCCGAAGCAGCAGGCGCTCGCGGCTTGAAGACTCGATGGCAAGTCAAGACAACACCCAAGCGCCATGAAGACATTCATCCGAACGTCGCCACACGGACAACGTACACCGCCAAAAACCTCCAAGACGACAAGCCGGCAGGTCCCTCGACCCGCCGCGCTGATCGTACCACCTGGCTCCGTCCAGACACTCCTCGACTCTCGATAGAGAGAGAGCGAGACAACCAACCGCGTCGTGCAGCATGTAGACTAGCGCTGTAGATGGCACCGAGCGACATGGACGCGGTTATTTAACAACCAATAGAGGATGAAGCACTCCGCGATCAATCCCTCCCTCATCTCCAATAGTCTGCGCCGCCATGGGTGTGTCTTCACACTCCAGCAAAACTTCATAAGGCCACCCCATTCACAGGTCGAGGGGCAGCAGGCGGTTCACATCGCGCAGTGGGACGCCGTGTCCGCGCAGCTCGTCGCGGGCCTTGACGCGCGCGAGCAGGGCCTGGTCGCGCGCCGCCTGCACCTCGAGCCGCCGCATGGCCAGGTCCAGCTGCGCCTTCTCCATCTCGATCTCCGCGCTCAGCGCCGCCTTGGCGTCCTCGTCCGTCTTCGCAGTCGTCTTAGTCGTCTCCTCGGTTCTCCACGGATACGACAGCGCGTCTCCGTCGTTGTCGGTCTCCTCCTCCTCCTCCTCCTCCTCCTCCTCGTCTTCCTCCTCCACCTCTCTCCATGCTCGTCGCTTCTTGGGCGACGGCCGGTACTTCTCCTCCAGCTGAACGGCCGCTTCAACTGCACTGGGTCGCTGTTGGGTACACGCCCGAGGCGGCGTCGTGCGCTTGGGCACAATTGCCCTGCGCTTCCTCCTCTTCTTGGGCGGCTCGGTGGTCCGCACAGGAGACACCGGTGGGTTCCGGCGCGTCGACAGCAGCGGCCGCTTCTTTGGCTGCCTACTTGGGGCCTCGCTCTCCCCCATGATTGGCTGCAGTAGCATAAAGAAGCGCGACTGACGAAGGAGCGTGCGGTGGAGGCCGCGGTCGAGCGGTTTGCCCTTGGCCCCGTGCTGCTGTTGCTGCTGCCGCGCGCGGCTCAGCGTGTCCGCCGCCTTCTGGAAGGTCTTCTCCATGTCGTAGATCTTCTTGTACACGTCCTTGGGCTGGCGGTGGAAGATCCCGGCTTGTCGCAGCAGGCGCACGATCTCGGCGCTCAACGCCGACTTGGTGCTCGACTCGGCGCGCCACCGCGCGTAGTTACCCGGCGCCGTCAACCAGTCCAGTAGCACGCCCATGGACGACTGCCCGCCCTCGCGCGCGTGGTCCGTCGACCAGGCAATCGCCCGCTCCACGCCGCGTCCGACCATCGCGCCGCCCGCTCGTCCACCGTCTTCTTCTGCCTCCAAGTCGATCTCTTGACGTTTGCACCAGCTTTTGCGATCTCTTGACGTTTGCACCAGCTTTTGCGATCCTTGGCTCAGACTGTTAGTAACCATAACCGATACGTTGCAAACGGCAATCAAAAGCGAGAAAGTGCGCGCCAACACAGCAACACTCGCCGAGTATGGCGAGGGTGTCGGGAGGAAGCGCCGCGCGCGGGATGTGCAGCTCGCCGCTGTCGTCCGCGGACGAGGCCGAAGCCGAGGCGTCGCCGCCTTACCAGACAGCAGACGAGGTGTTTGCGTTCGAGCCTGACGCGCCAGCACGCAAGCGCAAGGCGTCGAGTGGCGGGAAAGGCGGACGGAAGGCGGCCAAGGTCGACGCGCCGCCAGGAGTAAGGCGCGCACTGCACAGTGAAGCGAGTCGAACTGGAGAAGCGCTAACCGTGCGTTTTGACCGTGTGCTGGCGAGAAGAGCGTGCGTGAGCTGGTGGCGGACGCTCCGCAGACAGCGGTCGAGTTCCTGGCGGAGCAATTGGGGTACCGGCGACAGGCGCAGCTCGCCAAGAAGCTCGGCGCTGGACAGGGCTTCCTGGTGGAGGCGCCCGCAGCAGGCAACAAGCGCCGCAAGGAGCGGCAGGACACGGTCGACTGGCTGCGCGCGCTGGGCTTCTCGTCGGGCGTGGCGCTCCCGCGGAACGTGCTGCGAATCTCGAGCCTCAAGGCGGACGTGATAGTCCGCGAGCTCCAGCGACGCGTGCGCACTACAGACAGGTAATACGCTGGCCACTACCTTTATCCAGGCTCGGATTACCTCTAACCTGACGTTCGTACACTGTGAACCAACAGAGACAGCCTCCGAGTACCCTCACTCTTTGCGCCAGTCGATGCGGACGAAGACGAAGAGGAGCAACAAGGCGCCGGTGACGAAGATGCGGCCAAGGCGGCAGCAGACATTGCCAACAACCCCGAAATCCTCAACTTGCAGGCGTACTACAACAAGCTGGGCCAGCAGGAGCTGGAGGTCGTCTCATTCGCCGAGCACAACCGGCTGCTGTCGTCCGCGAGGCACGTGGAGATCGCCGACGCGATGGAGGACATGCTGGCGCAGCCATCATCGCGCAAGGAGCGCAGCCGCGCGCGCCGCCTGTCCAAGCTCGAGCGCATCTCCGGTCGCCGGTTCTCCGTGTTGCCCCGCATGTCGTCGATCGCTCCTATCGTGGAGGACGAGCTCGAGTCAGGAGACGACGAGGCCGTCGAGATGCTGCCCGTCTTTTTGTCCCCGATCAAGCGGACGCGGGCGTCACGGACGGAAGCGGCTAAGATGTCGGCCAAGAAGCTGTCGTCCAAGAAGAAGAGCCCGTTCGGAGAGAAGATCCTCCGGCTCGTGCTACACGCGGGCTTCATCCCCCCACAAGCCATCAAGACGGCCGTATGTAGAGTGTCCCTGTCTTGGCGACGCATCGGCATCGCGTACGTGCCTTTGCTGGTGCTTTATCGTTGCTCTGACTCATTCTTACACTCACGCATCATCATCTCTTGTCATGAACCACGCAGGGCGTACGCGTGGGCGGTCGCTGACTACTCCAAGTGCGAGCCTTTCCGACCGCCAATCTCGCTCATCGGAGACTTATCGTGCTGCTTTCTCGTGGACTGTGTGGTTACCAGGCAACGCAAGGACATGAGACCGATGGCGGAGGTGTATCGTCACCACCCTCGAGGCCACTACCTGGCCGATGGAGCCTACAAAGAGGTGTTCAAGGTGTTCTCGGAGCAGAAGAAGCGGCTGGAGGCGGTGAGCGTCATGAACATCACCAACATCGAGAGCACCGGCAACCAGGTGCGTGGGCTGCCTCTTTGCACGACCAATTAGTCAACTAGCCCCGTTACTGACCGGTGATGTGTGTCTGCATTCGCAGGTGGTGGTGCAGCAGGAGATTGCGCATTCGGTGCTGCTCTCTCACTTGGTCGAGACTGGCGCATGCCCCAACTTCCTCCGCATCTTTGACATCTACTTGGCACCCGAGAAGCCGAGAGAAGAGCGCTGGGGGAGTGCGCAGCGCCGCAAGCCTGTCGAGCTGCTCACGGAGAAGTTCCAGAGCATCCGCGTTTCCTCTGCGAACAAAGACACCAAGCAGGACGACGCAGCTGCGGACGACGGCTTGTTCCAGTACATCGACATGGAGTTCTGCGACGGAGGCGATGTCGAAGACTTCATCCGTCTGCAGAAGGACAAGGTGCTGCCCGCGGAGTCGGTCGTCGTCCCGTTCTTCTTCCAGATGGTCTTCGCGCTCTACTGCGCTCGCGAACAGCTCCACTTGCGGCACTGCGACGTCAAGGTTTGTCTGACTCATCCTGTTGTCATGCTGATACTCCCTTGCTGACATATTCATGCCTTCTGTAGTTGCTCAACTTCTTCCTCAAGGACACCAAAGGCACACCCACGAGCTCAAAGGCCCGTGAAGAGAAGGGGACGACCATCCACTACGTCATCGAGCAGCAGTGCTTCCAACTGCGTCTGCCGCCAGCGTTCTCCTACTGGGTCAAGCTCGCGGACTACGGCTCGGCCGACTCGAGCGCCGAGAACATCGGCAAGCCAGTGACGCTCGACCAGTTCACGACGCTCGAAAACACGCCGGTGGAGTTCCTGCTCGAGGGCGACGCTGCCGAGCAGTCGTTCGCGGCCGACACGTTCTCACTCGGCCTATGTCTGCTGCATCTCTTCACTGGAGGGTATGTCTCGGTTCCAAGTGTGGTCACGAGTGGAGCAACTGTCACTGACAAAGTATGCATCGATTGGTGGTGGCAGTGCCCCCTACGAGGAGACGCTGGAGATCGTCAAGTGCCCGGCAGCACTGCTGCAGGACCTCAAGGCGACCTGGACGGTACGTCGATGATCTACTGCATGTCGACCACTATCAATCGGACTCACTTATAACCTTTGCCATGCTAGAATCCGCGCAAGAACTCGGGCTTCACGGTCCTCAAGCGCGTGGTGCAAGACGACCCCGAGGACTCCATGTACCACACGCTGTACCGGTTCCTGGTCCTCTTCGGCCTTCCAGCACAGAACCCAAGCGAGGGCAAGCGAGTCACCAAGGTCTGGGACGTCCTGCTCAAGCACTTGCGGCCTGAGGATGCAAAGCGAGTCCAGCGCGCGTCTCGGCGCGTCGCGTCGACCCGTGCGGCCGATCGGTCCGACGCCAAGTCCGCGGGAGTCAAAGAGCAGTTCGAGCGGCACTCGGCGACGTTTTCCGTCACGATCGGCACGAACCCGACGATCGCGCGCGGTCGAGAGCGACTGCAGTCTGTCCGCGGGGCGTTCGATCTGCTCAAGACGCTCGTGGCCTTCGACCCGGCGCAACGCCCGACGCTCAAGCAGGTGTTCGCGCACCCGATGTTCGAGCGGCTGCGAGCGCAGCCAACCGGCAGCACTGCTCCAGACTTCGTCGTGGACTGCTACAAGGCCTCACAGGCAGACGGCGTCATCATCCCGGACGTGTAGACCGCTCGCTCGGCGGTATACTGGCGCTGAACATTGGCGTCCTTGTCGCCTGTTTGAGGCGTTTGAATGCAGCAGCAGCAGCAGCAACGACAGCCGACGGTCGTCTGCGAGTCTCTATTGACAGACCTACAGTCTTCATTCACCGCCTCCAGCCCAGCATCAACCCCTCCACTCGGTGCAGTTTGACGTGGATCGGTCGCTTGGCTGACCGCATCTCCTGCAGCACCTCACCAGGCTGGAGGAACCTCCGGCCGTTCACTGCGACCACACGCGAGCCCACCAGTACCCCCAGCTTCCTCGCAGCACCACCTGCATCACAACAAATGCAGTCGTCAGTCACTCGTCAACACATTGATCGTGAACTAGCTGGCCGCACCGTCATCAACGCTCTTGACGACACAGGCGAACGAGTTGGCCTCGAAGGAGCAGCCGAGCTCGGCGTCCTCGAACGTCACGTTCACGTCCACGCTCACAGGCTCGGGCACAGACGAGAAGCTCGCGATCGGCCGCTCCGTCGCGGCGCTCGGGCGGAAGGCGAAGTGGAAGCGGATCGGCCGCGGCAGCGACCGCACGATCTCCACGATCTCCTCGAACAGCGACATGCTGCGGTCGTTAAGACCCACGACGAAGCTGTCGACGAGCACGCCGACGCGCTCAGCAGCTCCGCCGGGCGTCACGCGGGAGACTTGAGCGAAGCCGCCATTCGTCTTGGTCAGGCTGAATCCTAGCGGCGCGTCGGCTGAGCCCAAGTCGCGCTCATACTGGCGCCAGATCACTGTGGTCTGCTCATACAAGTCGCAAGTCAGGAACTGGCAGGTTGGCACAGCTACAACAGACTTGATGACACACTGAAGAGTTGACGACGCAGCTGGTCGAGTGCTCGTCGAGCTGGTCGATCCGCACGGACGAGCGGCACGTCGTGCACTTGACGCTCAAGACTTCGTCGTCTGCTGGCTCCTGGTCGGCAGAGTCTGGAGACGCGAGCGGCGTGCGGCACTGCGGCACTGTAGACACGAACGGCACTACAGTGAGTACGCGAGAGAGCTCTTCAGCTTCACACAAGACGAATGCTTACAGGAATGCGCCTTGGACATCGCCGGGTGAGGCAGCGCGCTCCTGCTACCGGGCGATTCGACGCTCGACAGCGTCGCGAGGAACTCAGTCGCTGTCAGCGACGCGTGGGCTGCAGACGGCTCGTCCGCCACGGCCGCCAACCTAGATGGATCGCAACACTACAGTCAGTCTCGCTGGTGTTGGTCGGCAGCAGAGATGTTGCCTACCGGCTCCGGTAGGCGGCGGCAACGCTGGACTGGTACTTGTCGGCGATCGGCAGCTCGCTCGTGGCGGTGGCGGAGCAGACGGCGGCCCACTTGGCGTTGCCGCCGGCCTCGAGCCGCCGCTGCTCCGCCGATGCCCAACTGTCCATGGCGAGTGACTTGACGACGCTCACGCGTACGCCCAGCGCGCGGTGCTGCCCGGCGCACGCCAGACACAGCAGCACGCCGAAGGAGACGCCGGCCCACTGCGGGAAGAAGGCCTTGCAGTCTGCGCAGCGCTGTCTTAGAGTGAGGTAATCGTCAGCGTTGAGCCATTAGGCTATGTCTCAAGCAGCGGCCACGCACGTCGTTGCCTGGAAGGAGGCGGATAGAGACCTCAGCTGCAGGTGACAGGTGCGCCGGCGCCTTGGTCGGAGCCTCGCGCGCATCCTGCGCGGCGGTCTGGACGCTTGTGGCGGCCCGCGGACGCGCAGATAGCATCGCCGCCTCCCCCATCGGCGGCATGGGCCGCTTGTGCGTCGACGTCCGGCTTTTGTTGTTCGGGGCTGGACGGACGCGACATTGCTGTTGGCTGAATTTATCGAGAGCATATTCATCTTGAATCCAGTAGGAATGGATACTTATCGAAGAGACAAGCTCCATCCCAGGTTCCGACCCGAAAATATCAGATACAGCACTGTGTACTGTATGTATTGTAGCATACAAAAACCAAGGTAAACGCGACGTCGCAATGAAACCGTACGTCAGCGCGCCATGATTGGTCGAATCACAGCGCTCTTATTTACCCTGCCCAATCACAACGCACTTCTTACTTTTTCCAAGTCAAGCCCCGTCCCGCACTTCTTCACCACGTGGTCCACACAATGTTAGCCATCTCACTTCACCAGAGGAGTACCATCACTCCGGTCCATCAAAACGGTTGGCGTCGACCCAAGCGCGGGAAAAGCCGACGGCGCCTCGACTCCCGCCCGCCCGCCCGACACCTTCGCTTTCTCCGCCTGCCGCAGACGCCGGCTTTCTCCCCCGCCTGTCCCCTTCTCCTCCCCCTCCGGACGGCGCCATGGACTTCCCGGCGCTCGTGGCGGCGCTCATGAGCAGCGACAACGCGGCGCGCAAGCAGGCCGAGGCGGCCTACGAGGCCTACAAGGCCGCGGACGCGCAGCAGCTCGTGCTGCAGCTGGTGCAGACGCTGCGCTCCTCTCCGGACGCCGAGACGCGCGCCTTCGCGCCCGTGCTGCTGCGGCCGCTCGTCGAGCTCAAGGCCGGCGTGTACGCGCAGCTGGACGCGCAGGCGCAGCTGGCCGTCAAGGCGCAGCTGCTTGAAGCCGTGGCGGCCGAGCCAGTCGCACACATCCGGCGCAAGCTGGGCCACCTGCTCGCCGAGCTGGCCTCTGTCTCCCAGCAGCTCGAGCAGCCGTGGCCCGAGCTGCTGGCCGCCGTGTCGGCCATGACGGCCAGCGCCGACGCGCAGGTGCGCGAGACGGCGTTCGACCTGCTGGCCAAGCTGGCCGAGTACGCCGGCGAGCTGCTGGCGCCGCACAAGGAGAGCTTCCTCACGCTCTTCACCAACGCGCTGAACGACGGCAGCAGCGCCGAGGTGCGCGTCGCGAGCCTCAAGGCCGCCGCCGCGTTCCTGGTCACGCTCGAGCACAAGCAGGAGCTGGCGGCCTTCGCCATCATCGTGGCTCCAATGCTGCAGATCATCGAGCAGCTCGTGTCCAGCGGGGACGAGCCGGCCTTCCGCGAGGTGCTGTCGGCGCTGCTGCAGATCGCCGAGGTGCACCCCAAGTTCTTCCGCCAATCGCTGGACGACGTGGCGCGCGGCATGGTCTTCATCTGCTCTTCCCAGTCGCTGGACGCCGAGACGCGCGAGCTCGCGCTTGAGTTCCTACTCTCCATATGCGAGAACGCTGGCGGCATGGCGCGCAAGTCGGCCTTCATCACGCAGGCCGTCGTGCCGCTCGTGCTCCAGCTCATGTGCGAGGTGGACGAGGACGACCAGTGGACGACCAACTTCGACGACCCGGAGACCTTCGCCGAGGCTTCAGACGCCGACAACTCGGTCAGCGACGCGGCGGCGGCCGCCATCGACCGCCTGAGCTCGGCGCTCGGCGGGTCCGTCGTGCTGCCGGCCGCCATCCCGGTCGTCAAGCAGTACCTGGGCGACGCCGACTGGCGCAAGCGCCGCGCCGGGCTGTACGCCACTTGCCTCATGGGCGAGGGTGCCAAGCAGCTCATGACGCGCGAGCTGGACAACGTCGTGGCGATGGTGCTTCCCTTCCTGAGCGACCCGCACCCGCGCGTGCAGTACGCGGCGCTGCACAGCGTCGGGCAGCTGGCCGAGGACTTCGGCGAGGTGGACAAGGGCAAGAACTTCCAGGCCAAGTTCCACGACGCCGTGCTGCCGGCGCTCACCGTGCTCATCCAGAGCGACCAGGCCGTGCTGCGCACCCGCGCGCTGGCCGCCAGCGTCGTCATCAACTTCTGCAACATCAACGTGTGCAAGGCCAAGTACGTGGCCAAGCACGCGCAGGCGCTGCTCGAGGCGCTCTTCAACGCGCTGCGCTCGTGCCCTCGCCAGGTTCAGGAGCAGGCCATCACGGCCGTGGCCAGCGTGGCCAAGGTCATCGGCGAGGACTTCCGCCACTTCTACGGCATCTTCATGCCGCTGGCCAAGGAGGTGCTGCTCAACGCTCGAGGCAAGGAGTACTCTCTGCTGCGCGGCAAGTCGATGGAGTCGATCGCGCTGATCGGCCAGGCCGTCGGCAAGGAGGTCTTCGTAGCGGACGCCAAGGAGGTCATGGACATCCTCATCCGCGTCCAGGCGAGCGAGGAGCTTGAGGGCCCTGAGGTCCAGTACGTCGCGCAGTCGTGCGTGCGTATCGGCAGTATCCTCAAGCAGGACTTCGTGCCGTACCTGCCGCACGTCGTGCCGGCGCTCATCAAGCAGGCGAAGATCGAGCCCGACATTGTGCTGTCGGACATCACGGACGGGCAAGCGGAGGCCGAGGAGGACGGACCGACGGAGGACGGCAAGGACAGCATGACGCTCGAGATCCGCGGCGTGGGCAAGAAGCGGCTGGAGATCAACACGAGCGCGCTCGAGGAGAAGACGAACGCGTGCAACATGCTGTACCAGTCGGCGCTGGACCTCGAGGGCGCCTTCTACCCGTACGTGGCCGAGGTGGCGCAGGTGCTGATCCCGCTCATGACGTTCGAGTACGTCGAGGACATCCGCGTGGTGAGCAGTCTGAGCATGGCCAAGCTGCTGAACGCGGCGGTCGACGGCTCGCTGCACTACGGCCATGGCGCCTCAGCCCCGCAGTTCCCGCAGCAGCTCTTCGAGCAGTTCTTCGAGCCGCTGCTGAGCGCTTTGCAGACGGAGGAGGACCTTGAGTGCGTTGGCGCCTTCGCTGAAGCCACGTCCGCTTGTCTGGAGGTCTGCAAGGAGAGCATGGAGAAGGGCGTGCAGGTCGGCGTCCCGCTTGAGCACGTGCCGCGCGTCGTCGACGTGTTCAAGACGGTGGCGACCAACAGCGCGCAGCGACTCATGACGCAGCACCACGAGAACCAGCAGGACGAAGACTACGACGCTGAGGCCGAGCTGCAACAGACGGAGACGAACGAGCTCGAGGAGGGCGTGTTCCGGTCCATGGTGGACGCCATCGGCTGGCTCATCAAGACGTACAAGGCGGCCTTCTTCCCCGTCTTCAAGCTGCACCTCATGCCGTTCGTCTCGCCGCTGCTCGAGCTCGGCGTCGTCGACATGCTGCGCGGCCAGGCCATCTGCATGATCGACGACGTCATCGAGCACTGCGGCGACGCGGCGCAGGAGCTTGTGCCCACATTCCTGCACCACCTGCTGCAGGGCCTCGAGGACGCGTCGCCGTCTGTCATTCAGGCGTCCGCGTACGGCATTGGCGTGAGCGCCGAGAAGTGCGGCGCCGCCTTCGACCCGTTCTGCCAGCCGGCCATGGACAAGATGGTGCACCTGATTAACCTCTCGGCCTCGACGGACGACGCCGAGGTGCTGGCCGCCAGGGACAACGCCGTCAGCGCCGTGGCCAAGATCGCGCTGGCCCGAGACGGAGCCGTGGACGCCGCCAAGGTCTGGCCCGTGTGGCTCACGTGGCTGCCGCTGCGCACCGATGTGCTCGAGGCGAGGGATGTGCATGCGAGGCTGCTGGAGCTCGTGGACGCCGGCAACCCGCACATCCTGGGAGCAGAGTACGCCAACCTCGCGACGCTGCTCAAGGTCTTCGCCGCCATCCTGAGTACGTCTTGTCGTGTGACTATGCTGACTATGGAGACTGGTGTCTAACGTGTGATGTTGTGATGAGCAGTGTACGACCCGACGGAGGAGGGCACGGCGGGCGACGAGGACGACGAGGAGCTCAACATCATCACGGACGCGGGCAAGGACAAGCTGCGCGCGGTGCTCGCCAAGCTGCAGGCTCAGCTGCCGGCGCCCGTCGTGCAGACCGCGTGGGCCGCGCTGTCGGGCGACGAGCAGCAGGCGCTCGCGCACATCTAAGTGTCGAGCATGGGTGGCGAAGGCGGTCGATGCCAGTTTTTATATAGATCGTAGGCAGCAAGTAGGTCACGGTAGTAGCAGGTAGGGAGTAGCAAGTAGCAAGTAGGAGTACGAGGCAATGACACACATCGTCTCAAGTCGCCCATGATACTGGAGTGCATAACGGACCGACGCTGGCGCAACGGCGTGGGATTATTACTTACGTGCGGCGGTCGGGTCGTCGCTGCCCTTGCTGTCTGCTGTGCTGTCTGCTGCCTCCATCGCCAGCTCGATCTTGATCTCTCGCCACAAGCGCTTCACCGTTTCAGCAGCATCTTCAGTGCGATTCCCGCGACCACGACGGCTCCGACGATGCCGACGCCCACGATCCCGTCTGCTGAGCACAGCCAGCCAGCCAGCAGCGTTAGCGGCCATAGTGACGCCCAGTCAATGAGGTAGAAGGCCGCACCGGAGGTGAGCGCGTCCTTGACGCAGCCGTGCAGCGCCAGCGCCTTCTTGTGCGTCGGGTCCATGCGCAGCAGGCGCTCGCAGTGGCTGCGGCTCGCGCGCAGCTCGCCCAATGCGTAGTACGTGAGCGCCATCCAGTACAGACACTCCTCGGTCTCGTACTCGCGGTCCAGCAGGTCTGGCGCGGCCCGAATGCACCGCATTAGCGGTCCACACTTGGCCCAAGACGAGCACTAGTAGGCGACCATACCTTCCAGCAGACCGATGCCGCGGTACTTGTCGTCGCGCTTGCGGCTCTTGGCCAGCGCCACCGCGTACCGCAGCTTGACCTGCATCCACACACACACACACACACATGCACACAGAAGTCAAGTGACCAATCGTCAGACAGCTAGAGCAGCGGCGACGAGCACTCACCTTGGGGGACGGAAGGTCCCGCTCCTGCTCGCGAAGGTACTCTTCGCGCGCGGCCTCGAGCTCCTCGGGCGAGAAGCCGGCGGCCGCCGCGTCCTCCATGCTGTCCACTCGCTCGCTCACTGGCTCGCCTAGTTACTCGGTCGCCGCCTGCAGCGGCCGGGATGACGCGCGCGGCTTGAAGGCGAAGGCCGGCGGTCCGCGTGCGCGTGCGGTCCTCCCGCGTGCTTTGTCGACGGTGCCGATGGTGCTTTCTTCAATGACCAAATCATCCTCTGGAGCGTTTTACCTAGCGGACTAGATTGCAATCTGGAGCGAGAAAAGGACCTAGAAGTATGATTTGGTTTTGTTACTTCTGGATCTGCAGGCGAGAACGTGAAGTAACAGGTTTCTGATATGCTCCTCGATTCACTTGGAATTTGTATGGACCCACCGCGTTGAACCCACTCCGTCGAGCTTCATGAAGGATCCCATTCACCAGGTGGAGGCCAACCTCCTCGGTCTCCATGCTCCTGCTGCGACTGCTGCTGCTGCTAAGCGCGGCCTGCTCCGCCGCGGCCTACGAGACGCTGGAGCTGCCGAGCGTCGACTACCGCGCGCTACACGACGACGGCGCGCTGCTGGCCAAACTCCAGCGCTACGGCACACTCGCGATACAATCTGTCCCCGGGTACTCGGCATTACGGCAGGAGTACTTGACCGCAGCCACAGCCTGCGTGCGGGCACTGGAGTCCACAGCCGACGGGCAGCAGGGCCTGCTCTACCGCGTGATGGACGACGGCACGGAGCGGTACACTTTGCTGTCGCTACGTGGCGAGAACGACCCGCTTCCAGCCGCCAAGTGCCCCGCTTTTCAAGCCGTCAAGCTCAAGTTCAGCGCGCTAGTCGAGCGCACAGTCGTCAATCTAGGCGCTGCGCTCGACAAGAACCACACACAAGGCTCTGAACCCGCTCAGACCCCAGACGCGGCCAGTCTGAGCGCTGTCGTGGCTTCCGGACGGCATATGGACCACTTCCACGCTTACCTACCGCGGACCACAGTGGAGCAGGTGCATTACCCAACAACTGGCTCAAGCGACGCTCCATGGACGCTCGGGATGCATTCAGACCTGGGCGTGTTCATCGCCATGGCGCCTCCAGCGTTCTTCGAAGTCTTCGAGGGAGAAGAAGGCGAGGAACTGAGACCAGTGGACAACCCGGACCCGGACTCTGGACTCGTCATCAAGACGCCAACGGGGGAGATCGTGCGGCCCCAGCAGCACCCAGACGACCTGATTGTCATGGTCGGCGACGGGTTCTCCGCCTGGACGAGCGTGTCGCTCGCCATCCCCGCCGTCGTCCACGGGATGGTGATGCCAGCGACGTGTCACTCCAAGCCGATCGTCCGCGCCTGGTTCGGCAAGATGGTGCTGCCAGCGCCTGAAGTAACGCTGCGGTCCACGAACGAGACCTTTGGCGTGTTCACCGACAAGGTGAACGAGTACTTCTCGGACCTGGACACTCACGCCGAGCGGTCGTTGACGGAGCCTGAAGGGTTCGCTTCCGTCGCGTGTCCCTCCATGGCGTCCGATACTTCAGCCAAGTCGATGCGGAGGCTGCTGGACGCCACGACGTGTGCCTACCGGGTCTGTGAGCCGATACTGAACCCGGACTACAAGGAGAGCTGCTCCTTCTGGTGCAACCTGGCGCGCACGACGACGAACGCCGACAACTGCGCCAAGCACTGCCGCTGCAGCCAGAACCTGCTGACCGAGAACGTATTCCTGTGCTGGAGCGGCTGCTTTGAGTACACGAACGACTGCGACCAGCAGCTGCAGACGTGTATCGGAGACTCGAACGACGCCACGGGGTACGCGACGGTCAAGTGTGGAGCCACGCCGCTAACGGACGAGCAGCGAGAGGAGCGAGCGGGCATGGGCGGCGTCGACTTTAGCACGTTCCCAGGCGATCAAGACGACATGGAGGATGGTGGCGAGACCGACAGCGGGCCAGGCGAGTCGATCAGCGTATCAGACTCGGCGTCGACGAGCGACAGTGACAGCAGCATGTCGGGTATGTCGGAGTCTGATTCCGAGGCGACCGACAGTGCCGGTGCAGTTCACGACCACGACAGCAGCTCTAGTTCCAGTGCCGCGCACGAGCACGAGAGCATGGCGAGCATGATGTCGGGAATGCGTGACTGATTGACTGAATCCCTTCGACCCAAGAGCTTCTGATACTGGTTGATAAGCATGTCAAGAGTGTGCGCATCGCACCGAAGAGCGTTGGCTGTTTGCATAGTCTTGAGGGACCTGGCAGGCTCGGAGACCATGGCCGAACGTTGGCTGCAACCAGCGGCCCGACAGCCACACGAACTAGAGTCGGCAAAGGACTCGATGACGACCCAGAGTCGAAAGGACGTGAACACCGTGAGATGGCTACAGTCGACACAATCCGCCAATCAGCGAGAAGAAACTCAATATAGACCAATCACAGGTGAACATGCTCCCCCCTTCAATGCGCTTGATTCGATGAGTTTCTACTCTACTTCACCGTTTCTAAAAGTGCGTCGCGACCCTGGTGGCTTCAACAGCAACAACCTCCTCACTTCTCCTTCATCGGTCAACCCCGCACTCCACTCCATTCCCCAAGCTCCTATCCGGATACCCACCACTAGCCAGCCATGAGCAGCACGAGCGTCAACGAGTTCGGGCAGCCTGTCGGAGTCTCCATGGACGCCTGGACTTCTCCGCCGTTCCCTCCACACACGCCACTCACTGGCCGCTACTGCCAGCTCGAGCCGCTCAACCCGGCCCGCCACCTTCACCATCTATGGGAAGCCCAGTCCTTGGAGCCCAACAATGCGTACTGGACGTACCTCCCGTACGGCCCGTTCTCCGGCATCGACGAGTACGAGACGTGGGTAATTGCCAGCTCCACCTCAAGCGACCCGCAGTTCTACGCCGTCGTAGTGAACGGACACGCGGTCGGCTTGCTCTCTTACTTGCGCATCGACCCGACCCACGGAGCCATCGAAGTCGGCCACTTGTACTTCTCTCCGCGACTCGCCAGGACCCGCGCGGCCACGGAAGCCGTCTATTTGCTGGCGGACTACGCCTTCAAGCTCGGCTACCGACGCTACGAGTGGAAGTGCGACAGCCTCAACTTGCCGTCGAGAAACGCCGCCACTCGGCTCGGGTTCACGTTCGAGGGGCTCTTCCGCCAGGCCGTCGTGTACAAGGGCCGCGACCGCGACACGGCGTGGTTCTCCATCATCGACAAGGACTGGCACGGAGGGCTGGAGGCAGTGTTCAAGCGGTGGCTAGACCCGGAGAACTTTGACGCCGACGGACAGCAGAAGCTCCGGCTGTCGGAGCTCACGGCCCCGTTCGTGGACACCCAGCTACTGCACTAGCGGTAGTGACCCAAGAGCAGCACCTGGTAGTGCTTGGAGAGTATAATTTCAAGCCTGAACGAGGCGATAGACGGGTGACCCGGCTGCTTTATATCGTCTTGAGGGACTTGGCAGACCCGGAATCCTTGCGGAACGCTCGACGCACGTCGCGGAAGAGCTGACAGCCAAGCACACGTCAGAGTCGGCACTATGCGGCTTCTACTACAGTGTCGACGCACCTGCGCGTTGAGCAAGTTGATGAAGAAGATGCCGCCGAACGCCATGCCAAAGTGGAGCTGCTCGGACGGCGATACAGAACTCAAGTCAGTCACCTCCCTTGACACCACTTGGTCTCTCTCTCACCTTGTATGTGAACAGCTCCCGACCGCTGTAAGTGAGCGCGAGCACGTGAACGTGCGGCACAGCCCTTGCGACCGCAAAAGCGAGCCATTGCGCCGTCCAGACGAGTCGGAGCGCCGGCGATCGGGCCGTCGAGGTGACGCCGCTCATGGACAGGAGCTTGCGCAGGTGCATGCAGGCCGAGTGGAGCTCGCAGAGCAGCGCCAAGCTCAGCAGCGGCACACCGACCGTCTTGACGAGCGCCGAGATGTAGCAGATGAGCACGACGACGTGGTGCCACATGATGCCCGGCGCCTTGACGTACAGTCGGTGGAGCACAAAGTCCCACAGGTCGTAGGCGAAGTAGCCCGCCGACACGGCCGTCGTGAGGAACTCGAGCTGCGTCGAGCTGTTGACGTAGTCGTCGGACAGCGAGTGGCCCAGTGCGAGCGCCGAGCAAGCCAGCAGCGAAGATGTCATGGAGTGGAGGAGGGACACGGCCGTGTTGCTCCACAGCGCCTGCTTCTGCTGGTCGAAGGCTGCAAACGCCTGGACGTTGGCTGCAGCTAGAGGCACGACAGCCACACGGACGAGCCCAAAGCCCTGCCAGTCATGCACGTAAGCGGTCAGAGCTCTCGGGTCAAGGCGACGCCAACGAGAAGGAGGAACGCACGGCGGAGGACGCGACGACGACCCAGAGACGAGGGTCCGTGTACACCATGGCGCCGCACATGGCCACCCACGTGGCCGCCAGCAATCGCGTGGCCATTGTGGACGGGTCGACGGGTGTAAACGTAAAGAGAGGCGCTTGGGAAGTGGCCGCGGAGAGCGGAAGGCGGCGAGAGGCTGAGACCGTCGAGCATTGGCGTTCTTCGCGCTTCTATCGGGTGTCGACGTTCAAGTGGTTGCGTCCCACTTTCTTGTCCGTGGCCGCTCGTTTTTTTAGCCAATGAATGAGTGTCAAGAAGTATTTTGACGAATCAGAGGAGGGAAAATTGTGAGCTGCTTTCAGTGGTCGATGTCATGCTGGAAGCTCACGGAATGTCATCGCCAACTGATACGTTGGTAAAAATTCACAGAGTTTCCAGGTTGAAAATGGCCGTCCGAGACCGCCGTGAGGTGTCCGCGCTGCTCTCCATGACCGATCGAGCTCTGTGTGTCGATGTGAATTTACGTGGAGCAGACTAGTGTCGACACGATCAAAAGGAGAAGCTGCGTTGGCCAAATTATACACACTACTTCTTTCCACACCCAGACAATCCTTTTTTTCCTTCTGCTGTTGCTTCTCGCGCTCCATGGTCGTCTTGATACGTCCACCAAGTCCTCGAAGCGAGGCGAGCGAGGAAAGGAGCTCCCAATAAATTCCCTTGTCACTGCGGGATCGCTCTTGTTGCTGCTGCTCGTGTTGCTGGCCGGTCTTGCTCGACACACCTGGTATTGTAGTCGCCGCTTTGTCGTCGCTCCTCCCGGCGTCGGTGGCGTGATAAATTATGATGGTGTCGAGCCGCCCGCTGCCGAAAATGAGGCCAACAGCCTACTCGTCCTCGCGGCAGATGCGCTGGAAGATGCTGAGGCGCGAGGACGCCGAGCTCAGTGACCGCTCGGCCCTCGGGGCGGCTCCACCGTCAAGCGGCGGGAAATTGTCCATGCCGCTGTCAATGCCGTCGAACGGGAACTCGGCGAAGGGTTCGCGGAAGGCGGAGGCGTGCCCAGCGCCGCCGAGCCCGCGGAAGGTGAGTGGCATGAGCGTGACCTGCTTGACGCCGCCGAAGGGCGTGGACAGGTCGATGGGCTCGAGCGCGTTGCCGTACGGGTTGACGAGCAGGTCCTTGAGACCTCCGCCGCCCCCGAGGTGGTCCGAGTCGTCCGACTCGCTGGCCGTGGACGACATGTTGTCGAGCAGCTGCTCGTCGTCGTCCAGGTCGTAGTGGATGAAGCGGCAGCGCGCGCCGTACATGCACTTGCCGGTCGAGATGAAGGCCTTGCAGCGCGTCGTCTTGTACTTTGGGTGACGCAGCACGCCGCGCAGCTCGTCCTCGCCGTGCGCGAACTGGCACTTGGACCCGTAGCGGCACGCACCGTGCTCGGTAAAGTGCTTGCACAGCTCCGTCTTGTACAGGTTGTTGCGCGCCGTCTGCGGCAGCCGCCCGCAGTCCACGATATCCCCGTTCGCCAGCACCTGCATCTGCAAGCGCGTCGGGCTCGGGTTGCCGTACACGGCGGCGGGCATCGGGGTCATCGGGGCCATCGCGCCGGCCATCGTGTTGGTCTGTCGGGAGTAGCTTCTAGGAGGTCTGGAAAGCGCTGGAAGGCGGCCGAATAAGAGGATAAGAGGAGGAAGCGCAGCTGCTGGCGGTGGGCGGGGGATCCAGGCGCCGGCAAATAAGAGACTGGAGCGGGCAGAGGTGCACGCGATCGGAGATCGGAGAGTGGCTAGGCCGCGCGCGGAGGTGTCCGGCGTCGAGTGACTGGGGGAAAAATTGGGATGTGAGTCAAGCCGGGCGGGCAAAGGACCGCCGTTTCTCGGACTGCTGGAAAAACCTGGAAGCTCGCTCGCTCGCGGTCGCCAGTCCACTGGAGCGGGTTGACAACTTGTCGCTGCTGTCTGTTGTTTGTGGCACCGGGCCAGAGGCCAGAGGCCAGAGGCAGAAGCGCGTCCGACCATGTGGCAAACGAACGAGGCGCAATCCAATCGGAGCGAGGCACAAGCATCAGGACACGGAGTCCATTCGAGAGCGTTGGTCGTCCTCCTCTCGACTGGGCGACCAGCCGTGTGCGAGTGACGCAACCCCAGTCGCGGGCCTTTCTGGCGCCTTACTTATCTCGCCACCTGGCGCGCATGGTCAGCTGTTTTTGTTGGGCGTGGTGGCGCGCGCTCTGCTTCTCGCTGGCATTGCTTCTGGTCCTGCCTGCTCTTGCAGACCCTTGGTGCTCTTATGCGCGGCGTTGCCCTGGACTGCACACCGTACCCTATCGCTTTACAAGAGAGATGGTGTCGCGTAAAGTTCAGTGCGACTTTTCTATTTAAGTTGACAAAGGACCACCCCCACCACGGAGCATACTTTCAAGAAAGAATGGGATTACAAAACGAATCACCTTTTCAATGTATGTGAGTTTCACGCCAAAACACAATGCACTGCATCAATGAATGCGCTCCACTAGTGCACTATAACGGAGGCAAAATGGAGAGGGCGATCGTCCGCCGTGGGAGTGGGATCATCTGACTGCGACAGCACTGTCACACTGTGTGGTGACCTCCGCATGACGGACGCTGGTTGCACTGCTGGCTTTCTCGCCGGAAACGGCCGCTGGATACTTTGCGGTCCGCTCGCTCGCTCGCTCCGGTCGAATGATGCAGCGCTGCGCGTCCCCCAGTGCGCGAGCCTAGCGGAAGCAGCAGCTCTTCTGGGCAAAAGGCCCTCGGTCTCTACGCTCCGGACGCATGCAGAAAACCCGGAGGGAGGCGCGTCCACTGGCAATCACCGCCGCCGCCGCACGCACGCAACATGAAGCTGGCTGTTCGCATCGCACCGCCCATTCACCGCCAGCTGCTCGCTGGATTGCCGGTTTGCCATGTGGCGCACGCGGCCAGCGTGATAAGATCCACCACGAAAGCAGGTGGCGGCACAGCACCGACGACAGCCGATGCGTCCGATACAAAGGACGAGACAAAGATCCTCTCGTCCTCAGCTCCAGAAGCCTCGCCAGTCGGTCCGTCGCTGCATTGCGCGCGTTCCTTCTCCCTGCTGGCGCCAGCTCCGGCTCCGGCTCGAGACCTCCCAGCAGCAACCCGACTCGGGTCCCGAGCGGGTGAGTGAGTGAGCGAGTGGGTTCCGCCGATTACCAACGCGGACCGCCCACCCAGCGAGAAAACAGACGGCAACACGCACCGCGCCGCCTATCTCTCGTGATAAGATGCGATGCGGTCTTCATGGACTCGTAGAACAAGACGCGCTCGCTCTCCCGATCCGACGCTAATGAGTCAGTTCGGTGCCCTGCAGAGGTGTCGAGACCTGTGCGCAGCGCTCGAGGGAACGTCACAGCAGCCGACCGAGGAGGCGATTCGGCTTCCTGGCGAGGCGTCAAGTCGCGCAAGCGGAGTGTCGAGTCGACGCGGACTGGCAGGTCTCTCCGCGGCGGTCGCGCGTGGCGATGACTGGGGTCGGGCGAGAAGATACCGACAGAGACGCGAGCCGATGATGGCAGGGAGCGCGTCGTGTCGTCCTGTTGCAGGAAGCTGGCTGTCAACACGTCGCGCTGCTGCTCAATGCAGCTCGCCATCCTGGTCTAGTCGCGCTCCTGCGCTGCTGGTGCTTCGTGCAGCCGCGTCGACTCGAGGGGACAACAGCGGCGACAACACGTCACGCGCTGCGCATGACAACGACGAGCAACAGGTGCGAGCCTACTGTGCGATTGTTTAACGGGCGAGGCGCTCTCATGCGTCGGTCGACTTCTCGACGAGGTCCCAGTAGTGCACGACGTGCTTGGCCTCCATGACTTTGCGCGCGGTCGCGGCCGTGCGGCACTCCTGGAAGCGGAAGTTGTTGAACGCCTTGCGCGCCACCACGCCCTGCCACACGAGCGTACAGCCGTTGCTCGCGGTCGCAGCAGCCGCGCCAGAGTCGCTGGCAGCGCGCTCATCGTCGCTGTCGTCCTCACCCCGGTCGCCCTTGTCGCCCAGCCAGTCGATGCGCCGCAGCATGAGCTTCGAGTAGTGCTTGATGGCCTTGCGGCCGCCCTCGACCACCACCATGTTGATCTTGTCGTCCTTGCAGATGAGCACGCCGCCCGTCAGGTGGTACTGTTGCGCGTTCACGTCCACCTTGAACCGGTGCTGCGGGTTCGTCAAGTCCGGGACCCTGCAGGCAAAGAAGCGTTAGTTGTCAGGCAACCAACCATCTTCGACCACCAGAGGTGCAGCAGGCCAACGTACTTGAACACGGCGACGTGGATGTCGCCGGCGGCGTCCTCCTTGATCTTGCGCAGCTTCTTCTCTCGGCGCTCCTCGGGCGTGAGCTTCCTCGCCAAATTGCGCATCTCGTGGTTCTTCTCTCGCTGCGCGATCTGTTCCCGCACCTTGCGCTCGATCGCCGACGGGTCCGCCACGGCCTGCTCCGACAGCACGCGCATCATGTTGGACAGCTTGACCTTGGGCTCCGGCGGGGGCAGCAGGCCCAACGTGATCTTGTCCTGCTTCTCCTTCTCGCGCTCCGCGCGGTTCTGCCGCCGGATCTTCTTGCGCTCCGTCGCCGTCAGCATCATCGGCAGCGCCACAACCTCCTCGTCCTTCTTGACGATCACGTTCAGCCGAGCCGGGTGCTCCACGACGTGCGCAGTCGCCGAGAACTTGAGCTTCATATCCGCGTACGAGACCGTCGCGGAGGAGTTCTCCGCGCGGAACTTGGCCTTGGTAAAGCCGAACTTGTCCACCATCGCGCGCTGCTCCTTCGGCAGGTACTCAATGTCCCACCACTCGACATCGGGCGTTAACGAGGCCGGACGAGGCGGCACTTCGATATCATGCAGCTCCATCGCTTCGGGTCCCGACTTGGAGGCTTCAGTCGACGCTCCAGCAGCCGCGTCGTCGTCGTCGAGCGCTACGATCGCCTCTTTCTGGTACCCGCGCGGGTTGCGGCCGGACGTGAAGCCCGCCAGCATCTTCTTGGCCTCGCGCGCGCGCACCTGCTCCGCCTGCTTGACGTACGTGCCTTCCTTGACAAAGTTGAACGTCTTGGCCGCCCGCCTGCGTCCACATCATAGCATTAGCTCCCCATCCAAAGCCTTGGGACCAACAACACATACAACCACGTACGTCTCGCGCTTGGACACCTTGAGCCGCGGGTCGACCACCTCTAGCTTGTCCTCCTTGTCCACGCTGCGGTGCGATAGGTACGGATTCTGGTTCGCTTTCGGCGCCGACGCAGTCGCCTTGCCGCCGCCCCGGTCGCCAGTGACGCGCCGGGTCGAGACCGCCGGCCTGTCCGCGATGACGTTGCCGGCCGCGTCCACCTGTCGCCCTTGGTCGTCCAGCAGCAGCGGAGCGGGCATGAACGTCTCCTTGGCCGCCGCTGCGTCGCCGGGTTTGCGCAGCAGCGCGCGGATGTGGCCCATCTGGTCCTGCACCGACTTGTAGATCTTCTCCGTGCGCTGCCGCTTCTCCTCCTCCAGACGTCGCTGCTCCGCCGTACCAGCGGTACCTGCATGGCTAGCCGACAGTGTGCCTGGTACAGACTGAGAGCCTGCGGATGCGCCGTGTGGCAGCACGCTCGCGATCTTGGCGGCCGCCGCCTTGGCCAGAGCAGCCGGGTCGACCGCCGATGAGCGAGGAGGCTGGCGCATCGCCGCGACGCTCGCGAGGGCCGCTGCTGCCGCCGCCGCGATCTCCGCCGGCGAGCGCTTCTTCAGTGGACGCTCCGCATCCGTCACGGGGTCGCTGAAGCGGCTCTTGCGCTTGCGCCGCGCGCCGCCGTCGCCTGGCGCGTCCACCATACTCGAGGATCGGCGGCGTCCAAGGGTGTCGTCGTCCCTGGTGTTTCTTTGGAGACGATGGTCGTTTGGGCCGATGAATAATTACGACCAATGTACGATCTGAATGTCGTTTGACGATGCATGATTGGCTGTTAATGTATCGGGAGGTTGACCTTGCAGGCGGGGCGACGTGTCGCACCACCCCCTCATGCTGTATGCGGTTCCACGGTTTCCTGGAAGCCTGGGACGGAGGTCCGCTCCCACGACGGGGGGTCGCCCTCACTCGCTCGCTTATTTCCGCTCTCTTCTCCCCTTTGGAAACCCAAGCGAAACCCTCCTCGAGTCGCAATATTGAAGCCAAGAGCGCGGACGCCGGCCTTTCCCGACAAGGAAAGCCCCGACACCGACGCGCTCGAGTTGCCCCCGCGAGAAGAGCCAAGCGCCACGCGAGCAGAAGCCGCCAGTCGCCTCGTCGGTCACTCCGTCGGTCGCCTCAGGTCGCTCTCCCGTCTCGTATAGCGAGTGGAAGAGAAGCGAGACAGACGTGTCGAGAAGAGAGACGGCCAAGGAGGTCGCTCGTTCCGTGCCCAGAAGAGCGAGGAAGAGAGAACGCCATGGCGAGCGCTAAACCCGCGGCCAAGGCGAAGAAGGGCGGCTCGTCCCCCAGCATGGCCGAGGTGATGGACGAGCTGCAGACGCGGTTCCTGGTGAACCTGCCGGCGTCCGAGCTGGCGTCGAGCGAGCGCCTGTTCTTCCAGATCGAGCAGTGCTACTGGTTCTACGAGGACTTCTACGCGGACCAGCTGGCGCACCTGGCGCACGTCAAGCTGAACGACTTTGCGCGGCAGATGTTCGCGCACTGCCCGTTGCTGCGGCCGCTGGCGCACCGGTGCGACGAGCTGTTCCAGGACTTCAAGACGTACCAGCGACAGGTGCCGGTCGTGGGCTGCATCCTGCTCAACCCGGGACGGACCAAGCTGCTGCTCGTGCGCAACTGGAAGGGTACGTCCTGGAGCTTCCCGCGCGGCAAGGTCAACCAGGGCGAGACGGACACGGAATGCGCGCGGAGGGAGGTGCAGGAGGAGTGCGGCTACGACGTGGGTGAGCACGGGCTCCAAGGCTCGCTCTACCTCGAGTTCGTGCAGAATGAGCAGCGCGTGCGCATGTACATCTGCGACAACGTGCCTGAGGAGTTCGCGTTCGCGCCGCAGACGCGCAAGGAGATCAGCCTCATCGAGTGGTTCGCCATCGACGCGCTGCCCAAGAAGACGTGGAGCGTCATGCCCTTCATGGCGCGCCTCAAGCGCTGGATCAACCTGGACAAGGCGCGCGGCGGCAAGAGCAAGCGGAGCGCCACGCCAGGCAAGACGCGGGCTGCGTCCGCGCCAAAGAACCGGCCGGTATCAGCCAGCGCCTTCGCGGCTGCTGAGCCCCCCGCCAGCTACTGTGACGTGGTGCTGAACGCCATTGTGAAGACCTCAGGCTCGGGAACCGGGCGGAAGAAGGCGTCGCAGGCCTTGGAACGGTCAGTATCAACCCCGCACAACGTGGCGCGGCAACCTGCGCGCAAGCAAGGCAGCAAGCGCGGCCACTTCGGCACGGAAGTGGACACTGCAACGTCGTACGACGGCGTTAACGGCGAGACGTTCGGCGCGTCCGTCGGCCAATTCAGCGTCGAGGACATGTTCACGGTCAACGAGCGGTTGACGGGCCACAAGTTCGTCTACGACGGCAACCCGCACGACTTTGGCAAGCAGCCAGCGCGCGCTTCGACCAGCAGCGTGGACCACACGGCCGCCGCCTCGCGCGGAGTATTTAATTGCGGCGCGTACCCGGCGGGGATCGTGCCGGTGCAGATCTTGACGCGGCCAGGCGACTCGACGGCGACGCTCAAGCGGGTGGACGAAGAGAGCGGCGTCGGCATCGGCGTCGGCATTGGCGTCGGCGGCGGCCCGGCGTCTCCGTCCCCGTCGTCCGCCGCCTCGACCAGTCCGAGCTCCCCGCGGTCCTCGGAGCAGGCCCCGTTCGGCTCGTTCAAGTTCGACGCGGGCGACATCATGGCCTGCGTCAACTGAGTCCGAGGAGTCCGCGGACTGGACTGTGTGGTGGGCGGCGGGATGCTCGAGTCCGAGGCCGTCGCGGCGCTCACGCTCTCTGTCGTTTCTCGTGTGGCAGGAGACCAAGCCAAGCGTCAGCGCGCGCGACGGTCGGTCCTGACTGTTTGCTGCTGCTACCGCGTCGACCACGCAGCCAGTGCCCCTGGATTGTTGCGGGGCTGCTGTTCCTTTCTCTGCATTTTGTTTTTCTCTCCGTTTTCAGTAGTGGATGTACAATAGTTTGGCTGCCGGGGAGCTCGGGACGCGCTTCCCCCGACGCTTCTTCTCTTCCTGACACCGTCGGGGGAGGAGAAGCTCGAGGGAAAAGTGGACAAGAAGCGAGAAGAAGAAGAAGAAGAAGAAGAAGAAGAACGGACCCTCTCTCGGCAGTAAGGTGTTTCTCAACACCGCCCAGACACAGGAAAGAAACAGCGTCACGGCGGTGGCTAATGGACGGAGCGTCAGGCTGCTTCAACAGGATCAAGACGGGTCCAACGTCGAGAAGGCAGCAGATCATCCATTACGCAAGCGACTGCTGTTGATGTCGTGTATGCAGTCGACCAGCAAGACGTTCAAGTTCGACCCGGTTGCTCCCGTCCTGACCGCCGAAGTCTGCCGCAACTGCCTCGGTGGTTTGGCGTCGGCTACTACTCGCGGGGTGCGGTCGTGTACGAGATCCAGCACACGAGCACGAGCTGCATACACGAGACGCTGGTCGGCACGAAGACGTCCATCAGTCACCAAGTCAATCGATCACACACAGGGAGACATCGCGCCGGCCCACCCGAAGAGCGTGTAGTTGCGGAAGAGGCGGTTCTCGGGCGTGGGCTCCGCGACGCTGCCCTTCATGCAGTTGAGCTGCCGTCACGAGTCCACTCGTCAGTATAGGACGATTAACGCCAAGCCAGACCCAGCCAGCTAGTAAGTAGCTCACCGTGAAGTACGAGACGGCGACGCCCGTGTAGAGCAGCACGACGTAGTAGGCGGCCGAGCCGAGCAGCTGGTACACGACCGTGTCGACCACGAGCGGGATGTACTTGTAGCCAGAGAAGGAGAGCAGGTCCAGGAACGAGATGGAGCTGTTCAGCACGTACAGGCAGGCCGCCAGCACGCCGATCTCGACCAGTTGCATCACCAGGCAGTAGCTCGCGTCCGCCCCGATCACATCCGGGCTGAACCTGTTGGATCAAGGAAGGTGAGGCGACTCGGTGGGCTACCCGTCGGCTACCAGACAGATACGTACTGGTTGGAGGCGCCTTTGCTGTAGCCGACGATCAGGATGTACGTGAGGAAGCCCATGAACGGGATGTACAGGTCCGGGGCGTTCACGTCGCGCGTCGGCGGCGCATACTCCTGTTCACCCAACGCCTGTCAGATACTTCAATATGTACGTCGCCCAATAGTAGCCTCCACAATGGAGACCACACCATTTTGCTGTCGTCTTGCTGCGCGTGGCCCATGCGGCGCCAGTTCTTGTGCCAGAACGGCAGCAGCAGGATCTAAGCGTCCGACATCACCAAGTCAGCTTCAAGACCACCCAGGAGACTCTTTCCACCACCTCCGAGCATACAGAGAGAGAGAGAGAGACTCACCTTGAGGCGGCTCTTGACGTACGAGTTGTTGACCGTGAAGTAATACTTGAGGCTCCCCCAGACGCCATAGGCGCCCGGCAGGTACCGCTCCGACTGTTTGCTCAGAAAGTCTTGCGCCGTGTTCATCGCGAGTCCGGCCATCGGGTTCCTGAGCACAGCCACCGCCTCGTTAGACCCGATCTTATCCCCCCCTTCTTGTCACAATTAACAGCGGTAACAGCAGTTACGTACGACGAGAACTCGTTGATGAAGTCGGGGGACGGTTGTGCGTGGTGGCCGTGAGATCCAGGAGCCTGCACTTGGTGTCCATGGGATCCGGGAGCCTGTGCGAACCCTCCAAAGCCGGGGTGTGGAGCCTGAGGCGGCGGAAGAGGCGCAGCGTCTTGCGGCCGCTGTGGGGGGGCGTGGTGCCGCTGCTGGAAGCCTGGCGCCGACTGGAACTGCTGCTGCGGCTGCTGGTTGAACGCCGGCGGCTGCCTGAACTGGTATACAGCAGCAAGCGCGTTAGTTCTCATGATGTAACCAGGGAGAGTAAGAGGGAGCGAGTGCACACCTCTTGCGGGAACGACTGCGGCGTCCCGCGGTTGTAGAATCCCGTGTCGGCGGGTGCGGAAGGCGCCGCGTTCTGGAAAAACTGGTGTTGCTGGCCAGGACGTGGGGCCGCCGCCGGCTGCGAGTAGAAATGCTGCGGCGCGGCGCTTCCACCAGTCCCTAGGCCTCCTATCGGCGCTTGGAAGCCGCCGGGGGCCGGACGCTGACGCTGCTGCGGTTGTCCCGGGCGGAACGGCGCGTTCGGATCGTGGAACGGGACTGTCGAGGAAGTAGGGGGAAAGGGTCATACCGACGTCAATACCCGCGCGATTCAAGTGATGGAGGGCGAGTTCGAGAGCCCATTTGATGGCGCGTACCTGGCTGGGCCATGTTGGGGGCGGGGAAGCGAGGAGAGCGCTGCACGGGGACGACAAGCGCGGCGGAAGGGCTTCGATCGGCGCGACGCTTTTTCCGGTCGGCTTTGGCTCTGTTTTTGCCCCTTTTTGCCGCGTGGTGACGCGTTGGATTGATAAATGACACTTAACGAGGTTGATAACAAATTGTATCAGCTACAAACGGTTAGAAAATCTGAAAATGAACGTTCCAAAACACGTCGTGGTGCACATGATCCGCCCAAAACACGGTGAACACGCATTGAAGTGTTTCCTAGCGTGTTCATTGCCTTATCGTTGCTGCCCTCCGCCGGAAAACAACCGGAAGTGGGCACGACTTGCGCCTGCCTGTCGACTCGGCGGGCCACGAGAACCACTTGCCAGCCAGCCTGCTGGCCCCCGTGCCTGTAGCTTCGCTCAGCTCTCGGGCTCGTAGTCCGGGTTCTTCCGGAGGATCACGACGCCCTCTAGCACGTTCGACAGCGGCAGGTACTCCTCTGTGGCCAGCTCCGCGCGGTCCTTGACGTTCAGCAGCACGGGCGTCGTGTGCGTCTGGAAGCCCGTGATCGACTTGGGCCGGCCCGCCTGGCCCACGATCTCCACCTGCTCGACAACACAGCCGCATGCATGAGTCGATCGGATGCTCCAGTCATGAAACACAGACAGCAGCAGAGAGAGAGAGAGCGCGCGAAGACGCACCGCCTGGCCGACGCGCACCGACACCGGCAGCGGGTTCATCTCCTCGTCGACAGTCACGAGCATGCGCGGCTGCATGGCCGTCGCCAGCGTGAAGAGGATGTAGTGCGACGTGTCCAGGATCGTGTGCTCCATGTCCAGCGACGCGTGCAGCACCGTCAGCAGGCCGCTCACGGCCACGCGGGACATGATCAGGCGGTCCGAGTGGAACGGGTGCAGCGTCATCAAGCCCTGTCCAGCCAGCCATAAGGGTCAGTCGCCGCACCACAATGTCATGCAGTGATCAAGTAGCATGGCCTACCTTGCCCATGTGGAGCAGTCCCTGCGCGATGCGCACGACGAACAGGTGGTTTGCCTCGCGGTTGTAGAACTCCGACAGCTGACGCAGCAGGCCGGCCACGCGCGAGTTGTTGGTGCCCGCAGACACGAGGCCGAGCGCGAGGATGGCGTTCTGCGCGACGCCGGCGTCCACGTCGTGCGTCAGGCGCGACAGCGTGTCGATCAGCGTGTACTCTGGGTTCGAGACGCTGAGCAGCGCGAAGGCCAGCGGCACGGCGCGGCGCACGGCCACCTCGCCGTACTGCAGCAGGTGGTCGAACGAGCGCATGGCCATCTCGCTGCCGATGGTCTCGCCCATGGCGATGAGCGCGATTCCGACCACGGCCACGCCCTGGTGCTGCGCCTCCTGCGGGTCCTCGATGTGCTCGGCGCACGTGCGCAGCAGCTGCTGGATCTTGAGCACGTTGCCCGACCCGGCGTACGCGCACGTCTCGAGCGTGATGGACAGGTACTTGGACAAGCGGTGCTCGATCGTCTTGGCGGCCTCCAGCATCGCCTCCACGCGCTCCTGGCGTCTGTCAATGGGATCACATAGCGTATGTCAGTCAACAGCCACACATCCAGACACCACACCCATTCAAACCATACCCAAGGTAGAGCAGACCGAGTCCGAGCGCCAGGAAGCGCGAGCAGGACGAGTCGAGCTCGGCGTCCGAGCTGCTCATGAGGCGCTGCATGAGCTCACTCCCCGCCTCCTCGTCGCACGTCCCGACCTCGACCATGCCGAGCGCCAGCGCGGCGTACGCCACCTCCTGGATGTCGGCGTTCTCGTCGACGTGCGACACGACAGGGATGAGCAGCTCCGACACGTCCTCGCGGGCCGAGCCGGCGAACGCGATGCCCAAACCCAGGCAGGCCGCGCAGCGGATGGAGCAGTTGCCAGAGTCAATGTTGTCCGTGAGCAGCGCCAGCGCCGGGTCGATCTCGTTGCGGATGCCCGCGCTGACGATGCCGACGGCCAGGATCGCGCCGGCCTTGACGTACTCGTCGCCAGAGTACAGGAACTTGTCGATCTCCGTGATGCCCTCCTCGACGTTCCAGAGCATGATCATGCCGAGCGACGCGGCCGCGCTCATCATGCCGTGCTTCTTGTTCTTGTACAGCCACGAGCTGCCGTCCGGCGTCATGAGCTTGTCCGAGTTGTAGCCGGCGTTGACGAACGCGTTGACGAACGTGGACGCCAGGTTGTGGCGCGCAGAGTCAGCCGGCACCGCGCCAGAGTCGCGGCCGCGCGCCACGCTGGCCGTCTCCGACAGGTGCGACTTGTAAATGTCCTCGGGCGTCTTGGCCTCGACCACGTCCAGGTCGCGCGCAAGCGCCAGGAACTTGTCGCTCAGGTCCGTGTTGCCGATCATGTCGTTGGCCGACGCGTCGCTCTCGTCCTCGAAGAAGCAGCGCTGGCGGCCGAGCAGGTAGCCCAGCTGGCTGCGCACCGCCGGGTCCTTGCACTTGTGGAAGACCTCGGCCACGAGCGCGTCGTCCCCGAGGCGCAGCGCCACGCGCACGGCGTCCGGCAGCTGCTCGAGGCGCAGGAAGAGCGCGTAGGCCGTGGTCAGCAGGTTCTGCAGGTCCTCCGGGTCCGACATGTAGTCGGCGCACGCCAGCAGGTAGAGGCACACGCGCTGGTAGTTCTTCTCGTCGATCTCCTTGGACTCGAGCAGCTTGCCGAGCTGCTGCACCTCGATCAGGATGTCGATCGCCTCGGGCTCGGCGTTGTGGTGCATGTGGAACGGCACGATGGCGTCCACGAGCGCCAGCAGGTCGGCCACGTCCGGGTCCTCGGCGCCCTCGGCCGTGAGCCGCGCGGTGTACTCCTCGCCGACCTCGCCGGCCAGCGAGCGCACGAACTCGTGGCCCCACGAACCTAGATCCGTGCTGTTGCCGCGCAGTTTGAAGCGCAGGCTCTCGCGCGAGCCCTCCTTGGCCATCGTCATGGCCAGCACGGCCAGGATGTCGGCCAGCAGCGTCTTGGCGCTTCCTTCCGCGAGACTCTAGAAGCGACACATAAACGTCAGCACCTGCTAGAACCGTAGCCATACATTTACAGGTGGTGGCGCACCTCGTACGCCGTCTTGAGCGCCTCGTACGAAGGCCGCAGGAACTTGAGCGGCTTGGGCACCGACGTCATGGACGACGTGGCCGACCGGATCTCGCGCCGCAGCAGCTCCAGCGCCGTCAGCTTGACGCCGTCCGCCTCGGCCGCGTCGCACACGCACTTGACCGCCTCGTCCAGCTCCTCCTTGAGCTTGCGGTCCTCCTCCGACTGCCACGGGAAGCGTTAGACTCAAGATACTCACCACCCATGCTGGTTGCCTCGAGAAAGGACACCACGCACCAGGTCCTCCGAGGGTGCATCGGGCACCGAGCCGCCCTCCTTGAGCGCCGCCAGCTCCTGCGGCGTCTTGCTCTTCTCGGCCGGGTCCTTGGCCGGGACCTCCACCGAGGCTGCGTCCTTCATGCTGGCTGGGCGGATCGCTCGCTCTCCTGCTTCCTCTTGCTCGGGTCGGGGAACGCGCTTGTTCCTTCCTGCTGGGGGATCGGGATTTTGGCGTCACGAAGGGGGGCGATCTTCGTAATAAAACATACCCAATCGGTAACAAAACATCGCGAAGAAACATAGAATACACCCAAAGTAGTTGGTTTGGGTAGACCACAAATACATAAAATGGGTAATTGACGCATCAGATATGAGTATGAATCAAATCTGAGTCCCGCGGGTCGTCCCGCGGGTTTGACCTGCCAACCCGCTGACCCGACTTCCTGGTAGCATAATCCGGGATAAACTCAAGCACAGTGGACTTGGCAGGAAGGAGCGTGGCCGTCAATGTGGACCGGTACACGCGCGGCTTGGCCCGCTGGAAGCTGCTGGGCAGTGAGTGCGCGAAGGCGGTCGCCGACGCCTGCTCCTCGGCCCGCGCCGGCGCCGTCAGCAGCCGAGAGGGCCTATCAAACAGCGCGCTGCTGCCCACGCGTGGTCAAACATTTCAGCCAATCCGAAATGTGGAATCATTCCATCGTAATTACTTACAGTTAATTTTAATCGTGAGGGGATATTCGGTGTTTATAAACACCGAAATTCCCCTCACCAGCTAAACAATACAAATGTCTAGTAATTGGGTGAGGGATTTGCGGTGTTTTAAAACACCGAATATCCCCTCACCGTCTAAAAACATTTCGCTCATAGGATTGGTTGAAAAAGATCCAAGGATCGTCCCGACCCGGATGTGCATCAAAAGTACAGTGGTTACGGTAATTAGTGTCACCGATTCTATTTTAGGTGAAACGATTATTCTGTAAAACACCATAATTAGAGTAAGTGATGCCAATTATGAACGTTCACTATTTATGGTTTGGCACAATTAGTGACACCTCCGCTAATGTCGGGTCAACCTGAATTAGAGTCATTTAGCATGGACGGCGGCTGTGGTGATGGCCTCCCCGTCGAAGTGCGATGGATACTTCTTCACGATATCTTGCAGGTGTGGGAAGAGCTGCTGAGTCGACCATGTTCCGTCCGTACCCAGCGACAAGCCGCAGCGGATCATCGCCTTCCGTGCGTAGGTGAGCCCGTGGATGTCGCGCACGCCATTCACCTCCTGTACCGCCTTAGCGGCAAGCGAGAGGAAGAAGCGCTTGCCCGGGCTGCGCAGCTTGCCCGACCAATCGCCGTTCTTGCGTGCCGTGTTCTGCCAAGTTTCATCCTCGATGAGCTCGATCTTCTTCTCGTTCCACAGCCGCCTCCACACGTTCTTGATCTTGGCGATGACGAACGAGTCGGCGGGTTGGCAAAGGTCGGTCGCGTTTGTCGGCAGGTATCTCAGCCTTGAGTTGACAGCTTTCAGCTCGTTCTCGCACTCCAACTCGCTGAGATGACCAGAGCAGTTGTCGAGGAAGATCGTCTTGACACGTCATAAACGGTCAGGACACTGTGCTCGTCGTTCGGTGAGGTACTCGCGAAAGACGCGCTTGTCCATCCACCCCTTGGGGCCGGAGCGATAACACACGCCGTCGACGTTGTCGGGGACACCTCTGATTGGGTAGCTGCGCGTCGCGTTCGTGAAGATCATCATCGGAGGCAGAATCCGAGCGCCGGGCCCGCCAGAGATGCGGACGACCATTATCATCCCCTCGCCACCCGAGACAACGTCCACGTACTTGATCTGCTTCTCTCCAGAGAAGCCAAGCGTTTTGCCGTTGTCGAAGTCGAACACGAAGTGGGTCTCGTCGATGTTCTCGACCGTGTCCTCGTTGATCTCGCCAGACTCGAATCCGCGCTTCAGCGCACCGAGATGGAAGGAGACCTCCTTCTCAATCTGCATTTGCTTCTCGGGGCTGATCTGGCGCTTCCCGGTCTGCGCTCGGAGCACGATCCCGTTGCACTCCATGAACTGCTGGACCCATCGGGCGGTGATCTTGTCTGCCC
>JAADXY010000216.1:0-35288 GCA_023338065.1 Phytopythium montanum
GGTGCTCCCCACGTCCCGCCCTCATCCGGTTCGCCGCTCCACCACTCGCCCGACGCGGGCACGAGCTCCCCCGACGGCGAGTCGGCCGACACGAGCGGCAGCCAGACGCCGTACTCGCGCGCGCAGTGCTCGTACTCGACCAGCACTTCGTCCTCGACCACGTGATCGGGCTGGCCCGGACGCGGGTACTTGACGTTGAGCTGGCCACGGATGCAGAAGTGTGGGTCGCCCCGGAGCTCCTGCGAGTCCTCGTCAAGCTCCACCGGCTCGCCCGTGTCGAACTCGGGAGCGCTCGTCTTGATGACGCGCCACAGGATCGGCACCGAGCCGGCGTGCTCGAAGCGCACCTGCAGCGCGAACCAGCCGAACTCGACGAGCGTGGCGAACGTCGGCCGCGTCCGGGCCTTGTGGAAGAACTCGAGCTCGGAGATCGTCCACACAGGCTCCCATGGCGCGTAGTGGCGGGTCAGCGTCAGCAGCGACTTCTTGGTCCCGGGCGGCGACGGCGACAGCGGCGCCTCGCTCTCTGGTCCGCGCTGGAACAGCCACGCGTCGAGCGCGAAGAAGAGATCCCACCAGACCGAGAGCGCGTTCATGTGGTTGACGAGCGCGCCGACAACCGCGATGAGAGTAGCGCGGTCGCGGATGACCGAGATGTCGGCCATGCGCGAGTGCTCCGCGAACTCTACGTGATGCTCCAACCCGATCGTCGACAGGTAAGTCGCCAGCTGGTTGAGGACCACGTACCGCCGGCCCAAGTCGCTCATCTTGACGGTCATGCACACGAGCGCCATCCAGTTGCGCGGCGTGACGTGTGCGGCCGCGACGCGCAGGCAGCGGTACATGACGAACTGGCCCCGCATGCCGAGCCACTCGCACAGCCGGGCCGTCTCCTCCGCGTATCGCTCGCGTACCAGCCGCGCCTTCTTGACGTACACGTATTCAACACACGTGGCCATACACTCGGGCCGCGAGCCCAGAAGCCGGAAGTGCGCCACGCCGGGCCGCCGCAGGCTTGCAGCGGTCGCCGCCGCCAGCTGTCTATGCGGTTCGGGGCCGTCTGCGCGCCGCTTGCGCTTGCCCGAATGCCTTGGCGGCGACGAATAGTCAGCGTCCTGGGCCGCGGCGTGGCCCGCCTCCGTCTTGACGTGGTCGAGGAGCTCTGGTGGAGGCGGTGGCGGCTCGTGCAGCCTGCGGTTGGCGTCCCAGTGGCTGGCGCAGCGCGTGTAGAGCCACGGGGGCTCCGCGCCGTGGGCCACCGCGAGGTTGGCGAGTGGGCAGACTCCGTCTCCAGCCAAGGCCGCAGCGACCTCTGCGTCGCCGTCTTGGGTCTTGCCCTCGTCCACGCCGCTGCTCAACAGACGCAGCTGGAACGTTTGCCGCAGCAAGACGGGGTCCGTGTCCACGAGGGCGGCGGGCGCGCCTACCAGCAGCAGCTGCAGCTTCTCGTGCAGCCAGCAGCAGCGTTGGCGCAGCACGCGCGAGTGCAGCGCGAACGCGCAGGCGTCGACGTGCAGCACCATGTCGGGCGGCCTCGAGGCCTCCGCCACCACGGCGCTGCTGCCCCGCGGCAACCAAGCGGACGAGGACGCGCTGGTTCCCGCTGCAGCTGTCCGCGCCAGCGACCGACGGGGAGGCGGCGTCGTAAAGGCGGTCGACGCCAACACGTCGGCGGCGTCCGTGTCGGCGGCCAGTCGGCGGCGGGCGGCAGCCGGCGGGGAGGCGTACGGGCCGGCCGCGCGGGACGCCAGCAGCTCGTGGAAGTGGCCGGCGCTCGCCATGCTCGCCATGCGTGCCTCCATCTCGGCCACGTGCCGGTCATACTCCTCTTCCTCCACCAGCGACCTCGACATGCCTGTCGCCCCCAGTGTGTGTGGTGCGTGTCCTTTCCGATAGTGAGTGGGGTAAAGTGAACTGATCCCATATAGTGTGTTACCGTTGTGAAGGACGAGTGATGGTCATCAACATGCACTGGTGCGGGTATGTACCATCGCGACCGACTCGTCGTTCCTGCTCCGCGGTGCCGCGTCCTGCTGCCACCGCTGCTCCTCCAGGCGCTCGCCCCGTTCCAAGCACTCACGGGCGTCGAGGCGCCACACAATTCCCAGCGCTTGTGGCCCAGCAGCGGCAATCCGCTGCGGCCCACGACCCGACGCACTTGGGGCAGTGTCTGTGAACGCGAACCCGGCGGTCAGCGCGAAGCAGAGGGCGGCCAGGAAGGACAGGACGGCAGCGGCTGCCAGGCACCTGCAGCGCAGCTCGCACGGGTAGCTGCCGTCGGAGCGGTCCCAGCTCGAGGCGAGGCTGGACGCGGACATGACGACGCTTGCCAGCAGCAGCAGCAGCGCCGGCACCATGTTCGTGCGGCAGCGGCATGACCTGGAACAGGTGGAGGGCGTCTGGCGAACGCCATGAACAGGCTGACGGTCGTCGCGGAGCCCCCGAGCGTCGGGCCCAGACGCTGGCATTAGCCGAAGGAGCGCAGTCCGATTGCGGTGACCACGAGCGCGAGCAAGCAGCGAGACCCGCGGAAGACCAGGCGGAGGAGGCTCGTGCGCTCGCTCGGCGCGAGCTTGCACGTCGTGGTGAAGAGAACGAGAGGCTCACGCTTGGCTCGGTTGCCTACCAAGGTCTCGCGCTGGCGACTTGCTCGGCGATCACTGGGACGCCAAGCTCTGGCCGGGAAATGATGTCTGTCGGCTTGGAGAGCGCCATCCGGCGCTGCATGCTGCCGAGGGCGGCGAGCTCGACTTGGAGCTGCGCAGGGCGGTGTACATCGCGCTCCAGCAGCGCGGCGGACTGCGCTTCGTGGCGCTCTCGGACGCGCGTACATCCCACGCAGCGACGTCGGCCTCAAGTCCCTCGTGGGCGTCTGCTGCATGGCCGTGCGCGAGTGTGCGGCGCGTCGGAGACGCCATGGCCATGGCAGTCACGTGGGGATACCCAGCGATAGTGAGCGAAGCCATGCTTCATCAGCTCACCATCCTCTGGGCGTCCTGGGTCCTGGTTACTCGAGAACTCGCTCGGTTCAAGGCCCCGCCGTCTCGACTCGCAGCTAGCCAACCACTGGCGACGCAACTCATGGCGCGCGTCCACCAACGACCGCGACAATTTTGCAGCAGTAGGCAGGCAGGCTACGTCGTCCGGCGAGCTTCACCACCTCGTTCTTCTAGCACGCCCCCGTACGTCCGCAACCATGGCTCCCGCCGACCACGACCACGGCGACGACCACGACCACGACTACGGCGGACACCGAGGCCGGCAAGCACAACCGGTCGGAGAAGAAGGCGCGCAGGGCCATGCTGGAGCTCGGGCTCAAGCCCGTGGGCGGTATCACCCTCGAGGCCAGCAAGATGAACAAGATCATCCTGTTTGTCTTCTCCAAGCCCGACGTGCGCCGTGAGCGAGACCTTCGTCATCTTCGGCGAGGCCGAGATCGAGGACCTGAACGCGCAGTCGCAGCAGCTCGCGGCCCAGCAGTTCAAGGCGAACTGACGCCGCCGAGGTCGACCAGCTCGTCATGCCCCAGGCCGTCGCTGTGCTGCGCTCCAACGACAACGACGTGGGCATCGCCATCATGGAGCTGACCATGTAGGCGTAGGCGCTGTCGTCCAGGTTACTAAAGAGGTCGTGGCCACTACTCTATCTACTCTCATCAAGGACATTGGCGCTGCTCCTGGATGCAGTACCAGCATCGACGTTCAACTCAAACCCATTGCTGACCCATAGCCTTAGTTAGTGTCACAGTTGACGAATGCTGTCCTCGCGGTCTTGTCATTCGCAGGCGCATACGGCTCGGTCAATGACTTGTGGCAATCGCTGCGGCAAGCGTTGACCGCTCAGCGACTGCCATGTCAAATTTGATCGGTTTGAGCGTCTCGGGCGGGTACGCGCAGGGCTTGATGAACAACTCGTTGTGACGATCATTGAGCAGCAGCTGGCTCTACATGGCCCCGACCACGTGCTGGCAAGCCGGCGGATCTCGGCCACCAGCTGCCCACCTCCTTGCGACGTCCATGCTCGAGCCGCAGCATTAATCTCGAGCACTCCATACTTGAGAGCATTGCGATGCCGAATTCGTAACGAGGCCAAGTGACAGCATTTAGCCAACACGACACGAACGTGAGCGGTCACCTCCGGTGTCACCTCACCATCGAACGCGGCCATCTTGGTCTTGACGAAGCCGCGGAGGTCGACGGTCAGGTGCTTGGAGTCAATGTACAGCGCAGCCCTGGACGCGCGCGAGCCGTAAACCCGTCGGTCGAGATGCTTGAGATGCTGCTCACGACGGACCTGCCGCAGGTTGGGCAGCAGCACGCGCGTCAGCAGGAGTTGACGGCGAACAGCGCCATCAGGTCGTCCTCAGGCTGAGGAGCAGATCATCAGAGCCATGGAGATTCAGTCCGACTTCGGCCAACCTCGGCTCGCATCCGCCAGAGGTCCTCGAGCCGGATGATGGTCACTCTCGGACCCGAGCCAACTCACGAGCTCCACCGCAACCTGTAGCTGGCCCGAGACGCGCTCGCGACTCCCAGCCACTCGCACACACGTGGCTCTCGATCGCTCTCCTTCAGCCTGGGCGTTGGCTACGGTGACCAAGCGGGAGCCACGAGGGTCTCGTCACGCGACGCGGAGCAGCCAGTGGCCGGCCACGTCGCCGCTGCTGAGCAAGTGAGTCGTCCAAAGCCCATTGAGGGAGCCGGGTCGCGGCTGAACTGAACGTCGAGGACGCCGATGGCAATCCGACGGTCCAGATGCGGTCGGTTCGGTTCGCGCGTGTCAACTGGATCAGCATGAAGATGGCGAGTGTGAGGAGCGGATCGGCTCCAGTGACTGGACTCTTGACCGCAACCCACGGGATGTGTACATTAGTCATCGCGAATTCGGGGAATCGTATTCGCGTGCATTTACGACATCTGTTTTTTACGAATGGACACTGCCGAAAATGGCCGAGGAAAGCCGGAGTCGGTTGATGGAGCTGACTGAAGGAAGGAAGCGACGACGTTGGCGGGTCGGCGACGCCGCCGCTGGCCGAAGAGGACAGGCCGCTCCTTTGCGGCGGGTTCCACCGCTCGCCGTGAATGCGGACGGTCGGCTTGAAGACAGGCGAATGCGAACGCGGTTGCGGCACCCACTGAGCAGGACGACACCGCGGTGGAACCCAGTGGGCTCTGCTGTCGGACCCTCGGGACCTCAACAACGGGCCGGAGCTGATTTGGCACTCGGCGCCGAAAGTGACCAGGCGGCGAATTTTCGGGCGGCACGAGGTACACGTAGTCATGATCGAAGCCGCGGATAAGATTGCCACCAACGAGAAAATCAGCATGCGCATGCTGGAGGAGCCGAGCCACCACGTTGCTGCGACATGATATAACTTTTTGCGTGGCAGAGTGGCACCCTGCATACTTTGTTGAAGAGAGCGATCTTGAAGTGCGTGTTCAACACCCGCTGTTTATGACACTACCGAAACACGGCTCTTGCTGCAATGAGCTACATCGCCTTGCGGTGGAGGATGGATTTTGACACCGCTGGAGACGCTCAGCGGGGCGGCGTGTGCCGCGAACGCGAGCGGAAGGACACGCCGCTGATTTGGGACAAGGAGCCGGCGATCCCCCGACGTCCGTGTCATCCCCTGGTCAAGTGCTTGAAGACGTCAGAGCAGGAGGAGGGTGGAGCCCTCCAAACCGCGTGCGTCGTGCCGTTTCCTCCTGCTTCTGAGTTCTTATTACTCACCGAATCGAGTCGCGTGCTGCACTGACCACTGCGGCGGGTTTCGTGGCGGCTTGGGACCGCAATCTGGCCGCCTCGAGGCGCCGAAATGCCGCTGTCCACGAGGCCAGGGAGCCAGCCAGCAGGTAAAGAGGGAGGAGGCCACGCCCTTGGCCGTCGTGCATTTGCGGGGTGTTACTGCGCGGCATGTGCCGGCCTCGACCGGTCCGCAAGCGCCTAATAGTGAAGAACGCGTTGCCTTCTTGGCTCGACCTTCCACTGATCCGATGCGGATGGTCTCCGCTGGGTTGCTCCGAGCGCGGATTGGTTGAAATGGACCACAGTCGTGTCGTGATTGGTCGGTCTGAGTTATGACATTTTCGGCGAATCCATTCTGACCGAAACGGAACAGAAAAGAGGAGGGGCTCATTTAGCCCGCCACTCCCACACAACAGTCCGCCTGGTGAAGCAAGAGTGATGGTCTTCTGTGGGATGCGTTCTTATCCTCCTGTTGTTTTGAAGTTGTCTTTCTCTTGGAAATTGTATGGTTGCCGCAAACAAAATCCGTTGGCTTCACTTTGCAAAATCGCCAAAAAGCAACATGGCGCCAGTTGTGCGTCCAGCTCCGAGCCGGCCCCAGTGGGGGCCCAGTGGGCCCCACCACACAAACAGCCCAGGGGCCACCCAGTCCAAGCTCCAAAGTCCGCGGCCCAAGGGCATCTTGACCGCGGACTAAGACGCGTGCCCTACCGTACAAGCACAAAACTGTACCCGTGTCTCGGCGCACGACGCGACGACGACGGTCGCGGCGCTGATTGGCCCCGTGGCCGAATCAGGGCCGCCCTTGCGTCCGGAGGAGGAAGGAGCGGGCCGTGCCGTCCGCACCGACGACGGCCATGCACTTGCCTCACCTTCCACCCCTTTCGATGCAAACGCACTTGCCTCTTTTGCCTGCCACCCGGCCGCACGATTCGCTCAAAAACACAGAAGCGTGGCTGGCCGGCGCCGTTTCATTCCCCCACCATGGGGGACGAACCGCAGCTGGTCCGGCAGACAGCGGATCCCGCGTCCTGCTTGGCTCATTCCGCAACTCGCCGCGCCTCGGACACGTCTGTCTCCACCGCACCGCACCGCACACACCACCGCACACACCACCGCACACAGTACTCGCCCATGAGCTCGACCGTGCTCCCGTCGTACGCGGCCGCCTTCTCGCCGGCCGCCGGCGCGCTGCGGCCGCTGCAGCTCTCGGGACTCGCGCCCGTCTATCGGTCGCCGCCCTACGCGGACGCCAAGTGGAGCTCGCCGCCCTCCGTCTCGCCCACTCAGGCGCTGACCCGTCCGCAGTCGCCGACGCCGGCCAAGAAGACGCGCAAGTCGCGCGTCGTGTTCGACTTCTCGACCGAGGAGATGGCCAAGTACTTCCACATGTCGCAGCGCGAGGCCGCGGCGCAGCTCGGCGTCGCCACCGTCACCATCAAGCGCAACTGCCGCCGCCTCGGCATCGTCTGGCCCTACCGGCTGCTCAAGGCCAAGAAGCTGTCGCCGGCCAGCTCGGCCAGTGGCTGCAGCTCGCCCGGCAGCGCGAGCGACTCGTCCGCAGCCGGCACTGGCCGCTGGCGAGCCATCTCGCGCGAGCAGGCGCGCCAGATCCGCGAGGAGCGCGCCAGGGCCCGCGCACAGGCCAAGCGCAACCTGTCGGTCGTGTCGGCCGCCACGGCCATGACCATGCTCGGCCGCGCCGACGACTCGGCCTCTCCGGTCTCGACCGCGAGCCTGACGGCCGCCGGCCGGGCCTTTGCGCGCCTGCCGCTCGAGTGCATGGCCGAGAACCCGCGCGCGTAGAGCGAGCGAGCGAACCGCCCTCGATCCGCTAATTTTTATCGCAGCCGCTGCCGCTGCTCGTGCCGTGCAGTCCCCCCTCCGTAGACGCCCCAGGCCGCGTGCATTCGTGTGTAGACGCCCCCTGTACCAACATGAACTCGAGACACCCACCCATTCTCCCTTTTGTTCTCTCAGTAAGAGCGGCGCTCCGGTTTGAGCTTGTCGTTGGCTTCATGAAGGTCTCACTCACGCCAATGGTGTATGGAGTACGTTGGACAGGACGGACTAAGATCGTACGTGTCACCTGTCGTGCGGTTGTTGTCGGCGACCTTTGCTTCGAATTTCGAGCTTCAAGGACCGAGTAAGAAGCGAGTCGTCGGAATAAGAAGCGAGGCATGGAGAACGCCTCCTCGAGTTCTCGAGATCTTCTGGGTGCGAACTCCAGGAGCTGCTACAAATGCAAGGAGGCACTCGTCGTGGTCACCTCGACGGTTGATGATTGCCCTTGTTGGTCATATGGGAAGCTGGCGGCCGTCGAGCGTACGTTGCTCGGGGTCTGAGCTACTCATGGGATCTTGATGGGGAACAACCAGTTGTGAGTTGGCTGCGCACGGCTTGAGAGCAGGCTGTCCAGGGTGGTGACGCTCGTCACCGCTTCAAGCCCACACGCAGACCAGCTGGATCAAGCTCTCCAGGCATCACAAGTACTCTCTGTCGGCCAGCGAGGAGGCCGGGGTCGCATTCGAGCTGACCTTTACGCTCGTGGTATCCGACAAGATCACCTCTTCTTCGTAACACACCTGGCGTCTATCGAGCAGGTTGGGGCAACATCACAGCCAATGGCGACTAACAAGGTGGTAGGTACCTCTCAGTTGTCCCCAGCAGCACTTGTGGTAGTTCATCGAGCAGCTCGGGACAATATCCGAGTGGACGGTGATGCTCGCAGTCTCTGGCTCGGCGAGCGCTTCTGCAGTCCGTCAAGCCGCACATGACCGCACATGAGCCGATAAGAATGCTCGCGGCGTCCGGCGAGCGGCACGGGCTAGCCTTCCAGGCCCTGGTAGCGCTTCTTGTCTCCCTCGCGCAGCTTCAGACGGCACTCGAGCCAATAGTGGTGGCTAGGGGGACCGGCGAGCAGCTCGGCCAGGTTCGTCCCAGTTGCCAAAACTACAGAATGAAAGCAGGGAGTCCGTCAGTAGCTACAGCCTTCATCCATTTCGCGGGAAATCACCTTGAATCACTCTTCCGCGTCGTCGAGCCGGTCTTGGACGCGGTTACGGCGGACAAATGTTACCTGTTTGCTTCAGCTGTGCCAACGGAAGGAGGAGCCCACGGCGCGCTTCATGAGGCAGCGCCACTGACGTTGACCGCGGGGAAGCCTGTCCCCACTCTGCGAGAGATGGAGAGCTCCGCTAAGCCGTCCACCAGCGCATTCTCCATCACTCGAGAGAACGCCATTGCCTCGCTCGCTGCCGATGACACGATCTCTTGCAGGTACTCGACCAGCCGCGCGCTTGAAGAGACGAGCGGCGACGAGTGATGCGACCGCATCCGCGTGTAGAACTCAAACACAGTGCCAGGAGAGTCCCCGTCCGAGCCACGTGGGAACTCCCGCGCGGTCCCCCAACCTTCATCCAGGAATAACGCGCCGACCGAGTTGGAGGACGAGATCTCCCTTGTCAGTCCACGCCACACCAGCAGCCAGTGGCCCTCCTTTTCCACCGCCTCGGACACAAAGATGCTCTCGTACTTGACCGAGGCGTTCGCTGAGTAGGAGAACTGGGACTTGGTCGCCATGGCGAATGGCGACCCTGGCAGCGCGACAACGACCGGCTCACACTCTCTTCCCGTCAGGACTGGAATCGCCTTGTGCATCGCGTACATGGCGTCCATGAGGCCAAACGGGATGGCTTGCGCCTCTGCGAACTCGGCATAGTCCGCTCCAGTATGGCGATCCCGCCGATGGCCGTGTCGATAACTGTGGTCCACGCCTGGTTCAAGCTCCGGTATCGCCGACGCGTCGAGGAGCTCGTCAGCGCAGGTCAACATGCCGGCCAGTTGTCCGAGAAAAGTGTCGATGAGGCTCCGGTCGGTGTCGTTCAGGACCATGACGGGCTTCCGCGGTTGAGTAGACAGGAGCTCCAGTGACCGACTCGATGGGAGAGAGGATACTCGAGCTCTCAACGTCTCGATCAGCTGCAGCGCAAGCCCATGGCGCTGGCTGATCTGCGCGCGCAGCACTCGGTTGAGTGCCTCAGCATCCTGCCGCCGCCGAAGCTGGCGGAGCGCGACGCCACGCCAGCCACTGACTGTGCCGGTTGCCTGGGCTTGGCGTGACTGCAGCGCGACGAGTTGGGCGGCGAGCGAGGCCGCCTGCGCGCGGAGCTCGCGCTGCGCAGCCTTCTTCTTCTTCCTGTACGCGCGCTGCCGCGACAATAGCGCTGTCTGCCGCGGAGATGGCGTGGCGTCGTGGTGTTCCTCCTCAGCATGGAGAAGCAGCGCGTTGCTTTCCTCGCCAATGAGGCTGTCGGGGCCATTTGGGAGGCCTATGTGCCAGTCCGCACCCGGTAGCGCCGCCCCATCAAGCCCGTCGAGCACATCTGGCCGGTCGGCGTGCTGCTGGGCGTCAATCTCGAGCAGGAAGGCCGCGAGCGCGTCCAGGGATGCGGGCGGGTCCCCGAGAAGACCAGGTGCGTCAACCATCTTGTCGGCGTGCCAAAAAAATCACGAATAAATTGCGTCAGTAAATTGATGCCGTAGGAGTGTTGGTAATATAGTCAAATCAAAATGGCGATGCTGAATGTATGCTGTTCGACGCGCCAAACGCTACACGTTCATGCGCTCCATCTCTGGTATGCGCGACACGCTGCGGCAGAAGAGCACCTGCGCGGCGACCTCAATGTCCAGGCGCGCCTTCTTCTCGCGCATGAGCTGCCCAACGTTGGTGAAGGCCTCGCGGAAGGACACGGACACGGCGCTCATGCACAGGTAGCGCGTGGCCAGGCGCGCGAGCAGCGGCAGCGCGCGCCGGTGGCGAGCCCACCACGCCAGCGGGTCGCTCTCGCCCTCGTTGGCCGCCGGCAGCGACGGCGTGTCCAGAAACTGCTGCGTCTGCAGGCGCAGCGCCTCGCGGTCGGACGCCGGCGGGTCCTCCAGCGGGAAGAACTCGTGCAGCAGCGTCGGCGTCGACCGCGGCGCAGACGACGAAGCGGTCGATGCGGGGCGGGATGTCGACGCTGAAGCGCTGCTTGACGTAGGCACCGCTGGCCCCGACACGCTTCCGCTCGCCGTCTTGTCGCTGTTGACGCCGCCACTCACCGGCTTCTTCCCGTGACTCTCCTCACCCTCCTTGAGGTCCGCGCCTGGAGTCGTGGAGTCGCCTACGAGCTGGCTGTGCAGCAACAGCAGCAGCTCGGCGAGTCGGTTGCGCTCGGCCGCCGGCAGGAACGGCAGCGTCTTGAAGCGCGGGTCCAGCAGGCACGCGATGTGCGCGGACGCCGGCGCGTGGGCCCCGGAAGAGCACAACTCGAGCTTGAGGCTGGCGGCGATCGCGTTGCGCACGGCCGCCACGACCGAGTTGTCGACCCACTGCGCGGCATCCGCGAGGTGCTTGCGCAGGCTGTGCAGCACGGGCGACACGATTGACAGCGTGGGGAAGTCGAGCTCCGAGACCTGGACGACGCCCTCGACGGGTTCCAGCAGCCGCGCGAGCTGCTTGAGCGTCGCCCACTCGTCGCGCGACAGCTCGCAGCACACGAAGCGCAGCTGCATGGGTCTCCGCGCCGCGCTCGTGTCCGACTCGAGCCCCGTCTTGTACAGCAGCAGCATGGGCTCGAGCTCCACGATGCGGCAGATCATGGCGATCGTCGAGTTCCACCGGTCCTCAAAGTCGCAGATGACCGGCAACGGCTGGGCCGGCGGCACGCTCCAGCCCCCCATGGTCGCTGCATTACCGCCAGTGCCGTTGCTCGAGCTGCTGGCGGTGTTCGCTGCGTGCTCGTCAGGCTCGGCGCGGTCGTCGTCGTCGCCGCCCGCGTGGTCTCCCTTGTCGCTGGTCGAGTCGTCGCTCGCAGTGCTGCTGTCGTCGCGGTGGCCGTCGTTGTCTTCACCATCAACGTGCTCGGCTACGTCGTCATTGTCTGTTCCATCGGTGCCTGTCGCCGCTGCATTAGCCCCAGACGCCGACGCTGACGCTGAAGAAGCCGCCGCTGCCGCAGCAGCCGTCGCCGACGCCACGTTGGCCGCGCTGGCCTCGGCCATTCTCCTCTGCAGCGACAGGAAGATCTGGTACTCGGACGGGTTCTGGATGAAGTAGGACACGTAGTTCCGGCAGCGCCGGATGAGCGGCGCGCACTTGTGCAGCCCTGCCGTGACGGCCGCGTCGAGCGCGTGCACGAAGCAGTCGACGACGGCGAGCGCCGGGAACTCGTCGTGGATCTGCGACTGCATGTTGCCGTCCGTCACCATGGTGAGCGCCGCGACTTTGGCCGCGGGGATGTCCCACTTGTCCATCACGTCGCGCAGCAGCGCGATCGTGTTGACGCTCTCGTCCAGCGGCAGCACGTAGACCTCGAGCACGCAGTCACGGCGGCTGAAGCCCGGCGAGATCCAGTGGCCACTGACTGTCAGCACGTTCTGCCCGAAGACGGACGTCCAGTTGTCCAGCGACAGCGACAGCACGTCCACCTCGGCCAGCACGTCCTTGAGCATCTCGCGCTGCGAGTAGTACAGGTTGGCGAGCGCGCGCTTGATGGCGTCCTCGGTCGGCAAAGTCGGGTAGCTCAGCCCGAAGCTCGGGTAGTACTCGTTGTTGCCGTACAGCAACAGGTTGAGCTCGCTACCCATGTGCGATACATCCAGCGGCTCGAACTGCGCGATCAGGTACTTGAGCAGTCGGTGGGTCAGCAGCTTCTGGTTGGTCGCGTTCGTCGTCGACGTCGCGCCAAGGCCGCCAGGCATCAGCATACTCGTGTTCAGGTTCATGCTGTTGAAGTTGAATGCGCCAAGGCTGCTGGCACTCGCGGCGTTGCTGTTGCTGCGGCGACTCCGGGACGAGCCCGACCCGCCGCTGCTGCTCGTCGCGACCGCGCTCCCGCCCGATCCAGCGCCGATGGACGTCACTGCAGGCGCCATCGCGCTGCCGAGCAGCGTCGAGTAGTCAAAGAAGCGCTGCTCGAGCCCGAGCTCCATCGCGGCGTCGCCGAGCTCGAACGTGGCCGGGAACGCGAGTGGCACGCCGTTGGACGCATTCGACCCTGGGAGGTTGACGAACGTCGACGGGTCGAACTCTCCGTCTGCAGCGGTCGACGCGGGGGTGTCCAGCAGTCCAGCGCTCGCCGCGGAGCCCGCGAGCAGCTTCCTTCGCTTGTTTGCAGACGTGGAGGGCGTCGAGCCCATAGCCAGCAGGTTGGTCGACGAGGTTGACGAGGCGCCGACTCCAGCGCTCGCCTTGCGCCGCGAGTTGCGCAGCTCGAGCACCTGCTGGCGCTGGCGACTGGCCTCGGCGGGTGACAGCCCGCCTCCCACGAGCGCAGCGGCGGCGTCTAGTGGTAGCAATCCGTTAGCGCTCGCGTGGAGCAGCCCTGCGTGCTGATGCGATGCTGTGAGCGCTACAACCGGCGTTGTGACGTGGTGGTGGTGGATCTGCTGCTGATGTTGCTGCTGCTGCTGCGCGCGGTGCTTGCGCGGGTACTCGTAGTCGGCCGCGCTCTTGCCCGGCGCGTACTTGTGGTGCTTCTTGCGCAAATGCCGGTTCATGGTGCTCGTGCCGCCAGAGTAGGCGAAGCGCGTCGACTCGTCCGGGCACAGCGTGCACACGACGAACTTGCCCGTCGCGTCCTTGACGAAGTAGTCCCAGATGAAGGACGGCAGCGTCATGCTCGCCTCGCTCTTGTCGCTGCCGCGTCTCTCCGGCCGCTCGAGGCGTCGCCTGACTGCTGGCACCACCGGCGACGTCACTGCGGGCGTCGCAGGCTCATGCGTTGTCGCCTCGCTCGTCTCCGTCGGCCGCTCGCCGTCGCTGGTGCTCAAGGCTGGCGCGACGGCCGAGTGTTCGCCTTCATGGCGCTCCTGCTCCTGCTGCTGCGCCGTCTCGTGCGCCACCTTGAGCACGTCCGGGACATGCGGTTCCTCGGCCGATACGTCTGCAGCGTCCTCATCTCTCGTCGAGATGTCCGTCACGTCAGAGACGTCGACAAGTGACGGGGTGGTGGTGGCCAAATCCATCTTCGATTGCCCGCGGTCACAGTGTTGACCGGTTACTGCAAGAAAAGGGAAACAACGAGGGAAATGTATGCGCTAGGCGAGTGGTGGCAGTGAACCGCGGGTTTGCAGGCCGGGCCGGGTTGCGTCAATCAATTACGAGAATTTGTATGGACCCGACCCGACCCAACCCGGAGGCACGTCGTCACTTCAACATGCTGTCGACGAGCGGCATCCGGGGCCTGCGTGGCGCCTGCTACTCGTTGGGCTGAGCGGCATGCGGCACGCGAGAGGCAACGGCGGCGAGAGCGTGTAGCGCGTTGTGAGGCGGCACTAGGTCGAGCATCCTGGCGGTCTGGTAGCTGCACTTGTGCTGCGGCCGATGTCGGCGCTGGCGAGCGGCCGTGTGCACCTCCTCGCAGGCACTTGCGAGCGCGAGCAGCGACGGTGGAGGCGTGCGGACATTCGCCCTTACTGTCAGTCCTCTGTGCTGTGAGGATGAGCGAGGAGCCGTCGTGAATGGCGCCGTGTTGTCTTGCTCGAGGTGGGCGGTGTGGATGATGCGGCGGTGCTCGTCGATCAGCGCCTGCAGCTTGACCGTCTTCGACTTGAACATGGCCGACGAGGCGCCGCCCCGCTCGGGATAGTCGAGCGTGATGCAGTGCAACCTGCTTGTGCATCCCTCGAGAAGAGACTCGTTCCCCCATTGGCGACCTGCATCATTCTCCTTGCCGCTCGGCTCGCTCCTCGTCGCTCGGAGATCTGCGATTCGGCGCTCCACCGACGAGAGCTGGCGGTACGGCCACTTGAGGATGCCGTGTCGACGGCAGATGCGCTTGAGCGCGGCCTCACAGACCCCCAGTCGCTGCGCCGCCTGGCCGTCCCCACACGCAAACTGACCGTTAACCATCACACGCGATATGCTGAAGGGCAGGCGCTCACCTGCTTCAACGGCAGGTGGTAGACCGCCTGGAGCTGGCGGAGAGACAGATGCAGCCGCCGCCGCTGCCGAGGACTGGCCTGCTCGCCGTCCATCTAGGTCACACGTCGCCTCCGCTGCACTGCACCAGGCCGACAGAAGAGGAATGCGTGCCACGCCGCCTTGCTTGGCCATGGAGAGCAGGCGGCGTACTAGGTTGGCGACGTCGGGAACAAGAAAAAAGGGCACGAAAAGCGCGGCAAATCCAGCGCGGCTTCAACTTGCGTAACCAGTGCGTAACCGGCCGTACCCTCGATACAATCCGCGAGGTAAAGCGTTGACCAGGTCGGCAGGTTGCCGCAGCCAGCGTGACGCGCAGGTTGAAGCTGCGCTCTGGCTTTCCAATCAAGTTGGCACGTCGCTTCGTGGCAAAAGGTACCTTGTTCCTTTCCTCTTTCGTCCGAACCGGCCCCGAACCGGTCCCGAACCGCGGTGAACCGTATCACAAACGGGGATAGAAAAGTGTGACCTGATCACTTCTCATGCGTCGCAGTTTGTCGTTTCGGACCAGTCGCAGCCAGTAGTGAAGCGCGCGCGTCAGCCCGAAGGACGAGGAAGCATCGAGACCAAAGCAGCCGCTGCGGATCGAGACCCACCCACGTCGTCATCAGATCGCTAGAGCAGAAGACAGCCATGTCGGTGAGTGTCCTGCGCCTGCTGTAGGCATTAGCGAAGCGAGGAAAGGAGCGGCGCGTTGCTCACTAGCTGTCTCACTGTTCTCTCTCTCTCTCTTGGCGTCGGCAGACGGACGCGCGGCGCTGCATCCGTCTGGCGGACGACGCGGTGTTCGACAAGGAGCAGTTCCTGGTGCCGCACCACTACCAGTCGCTGGTCGAGTCGGTGCTGATCCCGTCGGGGCTCATCAACGACCGCGTCGAGAAGCTGGCGCGCGACATCCGCAGCGACTACGAGGGCAAGACGCTGCACCTGCTGTGCGTGCTCAAGGGTGGCAGCGCTTTCTTCCACGACCTCGTGGGCAAGCTGCGCCTCTTCCACAAGTACAACCAGTGCGACTACGTGCCCTTCACGTTCGACTTTATCAAGGTCAAGAGCTACGACGGCACGCAGAGCACGGGCAAGGTGCAGATCTCTGGCGCCGACCTGTCCAAGTTCCGCGGCAAGAACCTGCTGCTCGTCGAGGACATCATCGACACGGGCAAGACCATGTCCGAGCTCGTGCCGTACCTGCAGCAGTTCGGGCCAGAGTCCGTGCGCGTGGCGAGCCTGCTCGAGAAGCGCAACCCGGAGAGCTGCGGCTTCCTGGCCGACTACGTCGGCTTCAGCATCCCCGACAAGTTTGTCATCGGCTACTGCCTGGACTACAACGAGATCTTCCGGGACCTGGACCACATCTGCATCATCAACGAGGCCGGCATTGCCAAGTTCGCCTCCAGCTCGTAGAGACTGCTGCCGGCCGGCTGGTCGGCCCGAGTACATACACATACGTGCTCACTGCACATGTAGACGATGAAGAGACAACGGAGCGTGAATCGCCGTGGGTGGGAGGTAACATTGTGATGATTGCCGTGTGTTTCGCTCCCGAGCTTGAATGTACACCGTGAGGATCGCCCCGCGCCTAGCGCCGCGTCGTGTCGTGTCGCGTCGTGTCGCGCGCCACTCTCGAGACTATCACTTGCTCTCGAACTGCTCCGGCGTCAAGGTGCGGATCGTGAGTCCGTGCATGCCCTTGATCTCCTCCTTGAGCACCTGTGATCGTGAGCGAAACGCATGCGTCGGTCAGCTTCTAGAGCGCGTGAAGACTGTACCAGGCCGCCGAGACGCACCTCGTTCACCATGCGGTGCTGCTTGACGCGCGTCTGCCCCACGAACTGCGGGGACACGACCTCCACGTCGAACATGGACCCGCAGCCGCCCGAGACGTCCGTCACCTTGACGTGCACCGCCTCCAGCTGCGCAGCGAGCGCCGCGTGCATCGCGCGCTCCGCCTCTGACCCGGCACCGGCACCGGCACCAGCGCTGGCGCTCAAGAGCCGCGCACCCGGCACCGTCGCGCGCGTCGCCGCCATCCGTCGACCAACCGCTGCCAGCATTTTCGCCTTGTGCTTTGGTCATCATTGGAAACCGCCTCCGCAATGCAACAATTACAAACCAATTATTGAAGCTCGCACTTCATCTTGATTTCACTATCAACATCTAAACCTGGTGTCTTGTGAAGGAACCCAGGTAACCCAGGCAACTCAGTGAAGGATTCTTCTGCTGCCACTTGGACTTCAACCCTGCACCAACCCGACCGCCCTACGCCTTCCACCCTCCCCTGACCGACGCGATGCCCCCGCAGCTACGGCAGCTCACCGTGGCGGTGGCCGAGGCGCGTGGACTGCTCGCGGGCGACCGCAATGGACTCAGCGACCCGTACGTGGAGCTGTCAGCGCGAGACGTGCGCGGCGCTCGCCTGCCGCTCGCCGGCTCCTTCTCGACGCCCGTGGCGCGGCGCACGCTGTCGCCCGTGTGGAACGCCCGCTTCTCGCTCGGCGCCTCCTCTTCCTTCTCGACCTCTGGCGCGGACAGCGGGAAGAGCGGCGGCGCCGGCTTCGATCTGCGGCTCGCCACCTCACTGCGCTTCCTGATCTACGACTACGATGCGCTCAAGTTCGACGACCCCCTGGGTGAAGTGGACGTGCCGCTTGCTGTCGTCGAGCAGGCGCTGGCCGATACCGACGAGCAGGACGGCGTCAAGCAGCTGGACAAGTGGTACAAGGTCTCCCAGGTGCCCGGCGCCATGACGGCCGACGCCACGGGCGAGCTGCGGCTCGTCTTCTCCGCCGTGGCCTCTAGCAGCGCGAGTGGCAGCTTGGTGGCTCCGCCGCCCGCCCCGATGGCGCTGTCTCCCGGCGCCGACCAGCCGCCCAACGTGCTCTTCGTGACGGTCGAGGCGGCGCGCGGACTGCTGGCCATGGACAAGGACACGAGCAGCAGCGACCCGCTCGTCAAGCTCGCGCTGCTCGGCCAGCGCCGAGAGACGTGCGTCGTGCGCGAGTCGCTCAAGCCGCACTGGGACGAGACGGTGCGTTTGTTTGGCTGGCTTGCGACGTATGTGTAAGCGTGTCACGGCCATCGAACTGACACTGCTGTCCATGTCGTGCCATCTCCTGTGACTACTTAGTTCTCGTTCCTGCTGCCCCCGCCGTCCAAGCGCGACGACCAGGCTCCTGTACAACTGGAGCTGCTGCTGGAGGACGAGGACCGCGGCGTGCTGCGCAACGACTTCCTCGGCCGCGCGCTGGTGCCCGTGCCGACCGTCGCGACCACGCGCGGCGGAGAGGAGGACGAGTGGGTCGTCACCGTGCCTCTGCTGGACCGCAAGCTGCGCGCCGACAAGGAGCGCGGGGCCATACGCCTGCGCCTGCAGCGCGTGTTTGACCCGCGCGCGCGTCGCGTGGTCTCCGCCATGGACAAGTCGCGTCGCAGTGGCCGCGCCAGCAGCCGTAGCGGTGCGAGCCGTCCTGGCGTGCTCATGGCGCTACAGCACTCGATGCGGGTGCGCATGGCGCCGGACCAGGAGGAGGACGAGTCGGACGACGAGGACGACGACGACGCGATTGATGAGGAGGAGGCCGAGGGTGGAGAGCAGGACGGCGGCAGCCCGATCGCCGCCAAGGATGACTGGCTCATGGCGCCGTACTCGGATACCGAGCAGCCTGACGACGAGGACGGCAATGAGACTCCGCACGAAAGCGCGACTGCCGTTGCGGCCGCCGCTCCGGACGACCGCTTGCTGTCGTTCGTGGTCGTCACGGTGCACGCGGTGGAGGCGCTGCCGTCCATGGATGCCGTCGCGCTCTTCGACTCGAGTAGCTTCGCGTCCGCGAGCGCGTGGGGCGCCACCTGCTCCTCCGGTGGTGTCGGCGGCGCCGTCGACGTGTACGTGACGGCCGCTATGGCCGGGGACGACGCGCTACCGCCCGCGCGCACTCGCGTCAAGTCGGTCTTCGGGTCCCGCGAACAGCTGCGCGCGCGCTTCCGCGACCGGCTCATGGTGTTCGCGGGCGACGCCAGGGCCGACTCGCTGGCAGGCAAGGCGCTGCTGCTCACGGTCATGGACTGGGACCCCGTGGGGGAGGACGAGCTCGTCGGCCGCATCGAGCTGCCGGACGCGGCCGCGCTCGTGGACCGCCCGCCCTTCTGGATCAACATGTACGGCGCACCGACCGGCAGCGGCGGCGTCACCGTCAAGGCAGCGGGTGAGCGCATGAACGCGCAGCCGGCGGTCGGCTCGGCCTTCCGCGGCCGCATCTGCGTGTCGCTCGCGCTCGCGGCCAAGCGCGCGGACGCGTTCGAGCCCAAGCACCAGACGTGCCGCATCGCCAAGCCGCTCGCCTCTCACCTGCGCCGCACCGGCTCGCCCGACGCTGAAGCCGCAGCCACCGCCGTTGTGAGCACCCCGTCGCGCCTGCCGTGGCCCGAGACGAGCGTCTACAAGCTGCGCGCGCACTTTGTCCGCGCCGAGGGCGTGCCGGCGGCCTCGTCGTCGCTGCCTGCGGTCGCGCTGGTGGCTTCGTGCGGGATCGCTGAGGTTGGCTCGAGCGCGCGTCGCGCGAGCTGGACGGCGGGCAAGACGCGCGGCGCCGTCGAGTGGAACGACGTGGTCGAGAGCGACCGCTTCGCGCTGCCGACCGACCCGGCGCAGATGCCGGACGTGTTCCTGTACTTGTGCTACGCGTCCGATGTGACCGGCAAGTCGGACGGCAAGCGCGGCAAGCAGGCCGAGCCCGTGTGCTTCAAGCGCGTGCCGGCCAAGTCGCTGCTCGCCGCAGATGACTCGACCTCCTCTGCTCAGTGGGTGTCGCTGACGGCTGACCGCGCCGTGGACAAGGTGCGCGGGCGTGACGTGTTCCCCGGCGCGGCGCTCGTGCGGCTCGAGCTGCTGCCGTGGGCGGACGCCGATGCGCACCCGGCCCGCGCGGAGTGCGAGGACGGCCGACCGGCCCAGTGCTGGAGCGCCGACGTCCAGCGTCTCGTGAACGCGCGCGCGCCGTTCCAGGTGCGCGTCCGTGTCGAGGACGTGCGCAACCTAGTGGCCGACTCCACCGGCGGGAACAGCTCATCGTCCACGCAGGTGATCGTGCAGTGCGGCGACCAGGAGGCCAAGGTGGAGATCGCCGCCGCCGCCAGCTCTGCGGTCGTCTGCCTGGATGTGCAGCTGCCGCCGGCGCTGGTCGTCGCGCCGCGCGTGCTGCTCCATGTGCGTCACGGCGGCCAGTACGTGGGCTCGACCGCGCTGTCGCTCTCCGGGGAGGGAGTTGCTGGTCCTCGCGGTGTGGTCGAATGCGCGCGGGACGCGCTGGACAAGACGGCGCTGCCGCCCTCGCGCTGGCTGCCCATCACGGCGGACGGGCTCGAGGACGCCGTCGTCGGCCAGATCGGCGCGGCCGCGTTGCTGGTGCGCAAAACCTTCCCCGACGAGGTGCTGCCCCCGCCGACGGACGCGTAGCGGTCGCCCGTCAAGGCTGCGAGGTCGAAGTAGTCGCCCAAGGCCCAAGTGGCTTCAGCATCCATGTTCATTCCCACAAACACGACTTGATTGATGTCGCTGAGAGCTCTATAGCCCACGGACAAAGCGTCCGCTACTGCTCCATGACGCGCTTGATGAGCGCGGCCCACGCGTCGTACCGCGCCTCCACCACGGCCTGCAGCAGGATCCTACCAGCACATCATCCATCCATACACGTCAGTAAACCCTCGTCAACACCTGACCGCCACACAACCGAGCGAGCACTCACCACAGCTGCCGGCGCTTGTTGCTGCGGACGAACACGTTGGTGAGCCGGTCGAACGCGAGCGCCGCGTCCTCCTCGTCATCGAGCGGCGGCGGCGGCTCGCGCGGCGGCATCTTGGCCTGCAGCTCCTCCACGCACCGCGCCGCGCGCTCGTACTCGCCGCGCGCCAGGTTGTCACGGGCGACCGCCGCCAAGTGCTCGTCCATGCTCTTGGCGGGCTCGTCCCCGTCGCCACCACCTTCCCCGCCGCCCCACTCGCGCGCGACCCGGACGACGTGCTGCGCGAGAGCCCACTCCTCGTGCTCGACGCACTGAGCGACGAGCGACGCGGCGCCGGCGGCTCGCAGCGAGCTGGACGACGTCGACGCCGTCGAGCACTCGTCCAGGATGAGCAGGAAGTTGGCGGCCGTGCGCAGCTCCGACCGCTGCTGACAGCTCGCCATCAGTTCGAGCGGATCTCCCGCAGCGGGGAACAGCATCTTGAGCCGCGAGGGCTCGCTCTTGCGCGCCACGTGCGCCACGATCTCGCAGTACTCCTCAATGTCGGCGGTGTCCAAGCTCGGCGTTGAGGACGAGGCGTGAGCCTGGTCGTGAGCCTGGGCCGGCCGCAGCAGGTCGACCGCGAGCCGCAGCTTGTCCTCGCTGCACTTGTTGGCAAAGCACGCCTCGAGCATCGAGTGCAGGAAAAGCTCCTGCGTCGGCGTGGACAGCGCGAAGTGCGTGCGCACGGCCGCGAGCACCTGCGCCGCCCACGTCAGCTGCGCGTTCTGCACCAGCAGACACAGCAGCGTGTGGAACACGGGCTGCACGCGCGCGAACACGTCGTAGCAGGGCAGCGCGACGCCCGAGGGGACGTACACGTCCTGCGAGAGGCCGACGAGCAGCCCGAACGCGCGTTGCACGCCCGTGACCTTGACGTCCGAGTCGAAGCGCAACATGCCGTCGATCGCCAGCGGGTCGTCCACGGTCGCCACGCACCCACGGAGGTTGAACGGCCCGTCCTCCAGCGCCGCCGCCGAGCTCGAGCCGCTCGCGAACGAGAACTGCTCGAGCGCGATGCCGTACTCGCGCACGACCTGATCGTACAGCTCGGCCGTCGCGGGCGCCGTGCCGAACTCGATCTCGTACGTCTTGGCGCGCAGCGGGTCGTGGCACGCGAGGAACGTCTTGAGGCGGCGCTCGTCGGCGTCGAACGCGCGCGAAGGCGCCATGTACACTCCGTCCAGCAGCGGCAGCCAGATCTTCATGCCCTCCGGGCCGTACAGCCCGAACATGAGCCGGCACGGCGTCGGCCACGCCGCGCACTCGGCGGGGGACACGAGCAGGCGAGCCATCTTGCTCACGTTCGAGCACAGCAGGCGCTGCGACCGGTCCTCGGGGTCCCACACCATCACATCACCGCCGACATCGAGGAACGCGAACCGAGGGAGGACTTCTTCGGGGGCGTACTGGTCGGGCACTTCTCCGCCAACCAACATGTTGACGATCCCGAGGAACCAGCCGCCGTCGTCCACTTCGTCGTCCGTGTTGTCGCTCTGCGTGCGGTGCCGGCCGCCTCGGTACTGAGCTCCGTTCGCGTCCGAGACGTGCAGGTATCGCGGCAGCACGGCGAAGTCGGCGACGGTGTGGCGAGTGCGCGGAGCCCGCAGCGAGTCGCCCAACACACGCGACGGCAGCGGGACCTGCCGCTTGAGCCGCAGCGCCAAGCGCAGGTCGCTCGAGCGGATGCTGCCGCCCAGCTGCACGTGGAAGTACCAGAGCTCGCGCTGCGAGACGCAGAACAGCCGGGTCTGCGAGTCGTCCGTCTCCATCGTGAAGAAGCTGTCGTCCACGTGCGAGTCGGTCGATGGCGGCGCCTCCGCGCTCAAAGACGACCCTGGACCCGTCGTCGCCGCCCTGTTGCCGGAAGAAGCCGCGCCAGCACCGTCACTGCGACTGCCGCTCGCGTCGTAGAAGTCCCGCCGAGTGAACTCGAGCTGGTTGAGCACAGAGTCCTCGTCCAGGTGGTTGCGCGGGTATGCCTGCAGGTGGAGCATGCGGTGCCCCTCGGACGCGCGGGAGAAGTTGACGACGACCACATCTTCGCCCACCCAGACCATGGCGAACACCGACATGTCCTGCTCGTCGTTGACGTTGCCGAACATGCGCCACTTGCCCGTGAGCAAATTGAGCAGGCAGAAGCCGCGCTCGCCAGCGACCGCGATCTGGTTGCCGCTCGCGCTCACCGCGACGAGTCGCAGCGGACAGCACTTGGAGGCGAACTCGGGAGGGACGTCCCAGCTCGCGCACGATGTCAGCGCGCACGGATCGTCCAAGGCCGGAGCCGCCACGAGCCGCACGGCTGCGCGCTCCACAAGCACGAGCTGCGACGTCTTGCCGCCTGTGAGCGGGATGCTCTTGGCGAAGTCGAACTCGGCGAACGCCGCAGGGCTCGGTTCCCGCACCACAACACGCTCCACCGCGGCCTCGTTGTCGCTCTGGTTGACATCGTCGCCGATGCTGTGGCGCATGGCGGCGACAGCGTTGGCGTGCTCGCAGAGGACATTCAGGACGTGGCGAGGACTCCAGACCGGGAAGAGCGCGAAGAACATCTTGACGTACTTGTGCACGGCCACGAGCCGTGGTGTCCCCTGCATGGCCTCCCACCCGTGGAACTTGGCGCGGCGCTCGAACTCCAGGAGCGGCGGCCGCTCCTCCGCGTCGCAGTCGCCCTCGAGCGCCTGCTGTCGCAGCCCGTACTCTCGGATGCAGAGGTCTTCGTCGGCCAGCAGCTGGATCCCGTTGGCGCTCAAGAACTCACTGGACGCCAGCGCGTCCACCGCTAGCGGGAACACGAGGTCCCAGTTGATCCGCAGGAACGTCAGCGCCGCCTTCTCGTCCACCGGCAGGTCTTTGAGCGCGTGGATGATGTCTTCGAACGCGAGGTTCACGACTTCAAGATCACCGTTGACACCCACAAGCAGGTCGCCGCCTTGGATCAAGCCCGACGCCTCGGCTGGGCCGACACCGCCGCCCTTGGCTCGCTGAGTGAAGCTGCTCTCGCTCCGCACCCAGACCCCGCAGCGGCTTGGGGCCCCGGAGAGCGATAGACACAGTCCGTCCGCGTCCTTGAGCAGCTCGACCGAGTATTCTTGGTATAGCTGCGTCGGGTCGATCGGCTCGGCGATTACAACATCAACCTCTTCTCCTTGCTTCCGCTGCGTTGGGACTCGCACGGTCAGCGTCCGCTGGCGTCCGCGCGGGACGACGACGAGGCTGAAGCTGCCGCGCGTCCACAGCAGATCGACGACGCCAAAGGCGCACGCCTCCTTCATGCTGCTTGCGTCCATCCCTTCCGGACGCGGCTGGTTGTGCTGCGGCAGCGTCGACATGAGCCGGCAGCCGTCCGTGGAGAAGAGCGAGAAGCCGCGCAGCTCGTAGCCGACGGCGACGCTGCGGGAGTCGTCCGACCAGGCCAGACTGGTGACGCCGCCGACGTCCTCGCGTCCGTATCCCCACGCGGCCAGGCTCAGCTCACGGATCGGCTCGAGCGTCAATGTCGCAGGCGTCGGCGGCGTCGGTGTCGTGCTACTTGCCTTCCTAGCGCCACCACTGCGGTCCGGTATCCTCTGCAGCGCCAACTGGAAGAGCGACACGCCGCCATCCGACCACCCGAGCGCGAGCCGCGAGCCACTACCGTCCAGCTTGGCCGTCGTGCACCGCCCGAAGCAGCTGGACGCGTCGGGATCCCGCTCCGTGTTGACGAGTGACAGCAGTTGGTCGATGGCCTTGGCCAGCGGCGACAGCAGCATGATGAAGCACTTGCCGCCCTCGAAGCACGCCACCACATACATGGACGAGACGTGCGCGGGCGGGTCGGCCGAGGCGCACGACAGCGCGTAGCATGACGGCGGAGCAGTTGGCGGTTTCTGCCTTGCTTCACTAGCGTCCGGCGCGTCTTCTTCCTCGGTGACGCGCGCCAAGAGATGAGGCAGCACGTCGATCTTCCAGATCTTAGCGCCACCGTCGCTGGGTGCAAACCAGGACGCATCGATGCCGTCGGCCGCTGCCACCTCCACGACTGTGACGAGTCCGCTGGCCATGCCGACGAACAGGAACCTGCTGCCGGCGATGCCGCTGGCGCACGTCGCCACGTCGTCCTCGTCCTGCGTCAGGCTGTACGACTCCACGAGCGCGCCGCGCAGGGCGAAAGAAGCTGCGTCGCCCTTGGAAGCCGCGGACTCTGGGTGCTCGGAGTCCTGCGGCGGCGCAGGAGCGGCCTCTGAACCAGCCAGCGGCGCCTTGAACCCGTCGTCATTGCCCTCGGTGTGCAGTGTACTAGAATGGGGAGAGGCGGCGGTGTCCAGCAGCGCGCGCAGCCCGTCGAACGCATACAGCTCGGCCGTCGTGGCGCCCTGCTCCACCACCGCGAGCCGGTCGCCGGCCAGCCAGACGGCGCAGAGCGCGCGCAGCCCGGCGCAGCCCTCGTCCCTGGACACGCGCCGGCCGTCAACAGTTAGAGCTGGCTCCGTCACCGTCTGCATCTCGTTCTGTGTGTCGGACGGCGTATCGGGCTGATTGTGGCTGCGCGCGCAGCTGGCGAGCAGGCGCTGGCCGCCCAGGTTGAGGTCGGGAGCGGCCCAGAGCGTCACGAGCGCCGGCGACACGCGCGCGAAGACCAGCGCCGACGGGTGCAGCGCCACGGCGACCGCGTCCGCGGCATCGCCACCCGGCGGCGCGAACGAGCGCGGCGGGCCGCTGCAGAAGTGCATCGCGGCCGGCAGAGACGGCGGCCTGACGAGCGAGAGACGCAGGCGATGGCCGGAGGTGGCGGCAGCTGGCGATGGCGATGTGCGTGGCACTTCGTGTGGGCTGGTGCAGGGAGGATACAAACTGAATGCTGTCACGTTTTGGACCAATCAGAGCGAGGATTCGATACCTGGCACTTGTTGATTCGTGGAAAAGCTGCTGCCGCCTCACAATGGCACTTCAACACTGTAGATGTCAACTTGTTGCTGTTTATACTTTGAACGCTGAGCTTGGCATGGCGGCTGGGTCAGCCATCTCCACCGCCCGCTATTCCACATTAGCAGCCTCTTCACTACTGTCGAGAGAGTTGACGAGCCTCGTGAAGGCGATCGCCTGTCGCCACGCCTCGGCGACGTCTGCCTTGGTCTGCGGGTCGCTCACGTCCCCGCGGTTCACCCAGCCGTGCAAGGCGCTCGGGAAGTCGACGACTTTGCAGCGCACACCAATGTCGCCCTTGGCCGCCAGGATCCGCTCCACGGACCCGCCGCCGCGGACGAACTCGGGGTCGTTGCTCGCGGACAGCAGCAGCTGCGGGACCGTGATGCGCTCCGCCAGCTTCTCGACCGCGCCGGCGCCGTGCAGCGCGTTCTCGGCGGCCCACGACGGGTGGAAGGACACGTGGCCAGTGATCCCGGGCGTGTCGCTGGCGCAGTGCACCGCGCCGATCCACGCCCCCCAGCAGTAGCCGTAGCTGCTGATACGCTCGACTCCCGCGCGGTCACGGAGGAACGCGAGCGCGTCCGCGATGCCCTGCGCCGCCTCCTCTTCGTAGCTGTGCTTGGCGAGCCACCGCCCCATGACAAAGTCGACGATGCCGAGCGCGCCGAGCAGCTTGAGGAGCCACGCCGGGAGACTGCCGCTGGCGCTGCTCATGTACTGCCCGCGGGCCAGGTCCACGACCGCCACGACGTAGCCGAGCTCGCCCAGCGCCTCGGCGTCCTGCTTGACGCGACCGCTTTCCACGCCAAAGACGTCCGGGAACGCCAGCACGCCAGACTTGGCCGTCGGTGGGCCGGCCACGAACAGTCTGGTCTGCCCGTGCGTGACCGTCGAGCCGCGCTGCCCTCCTTCAGTCGCGCGCGGCGGCTCCATGTCGGGCGGACAGCAGCTCATGGCGGAGTCGGATGGTGGCGGTGTCTCGGACGAGGTCGAAGTCGAAGTGAGAACCTCGCGAACAGAATGGTGATTGATGAGAGGGGGAGCAAAACTCGCGAGTGGAATGACCAACTACAGTATGTATCTTTATAACTAATAATGACACATGTCAGTTATAAACTAATATAAACATGAAATATGTTTTTGTCTGTTTAAGATGATATAACTCAATTTGATTGTCTTCACACATGTCAGTCAAACATTCAAATTTGTTGCAAATCTTAAACATGTTGCAAATCTTTACAACATTTCGCAGTCTGATTTATTTTGCCAGTTTCTTTTTTGACATTGTCTGCAAATCTCATAATCATGATTGCGCGAATTCAATGTAGTCAGCGGACACACGCGGCAGACATCCAGCGTGTTTCTGCCCCCACGTTCAACCGGACCACCAAGATCGGATGCACGACATGTGGGAGTCGTTGCTTCCGAGTGCCAATGGTGCTCAACGCCGGTGTTTTCTCAACGCTGCACCGAACAGGCTCCACATCAAGGCGGTTGCGCGCGCGTGGGTGGTGCTTGGAGTTTCTCCCGATCGCCACTTCTCGCGCCACGACGGCGCCGTGCCAAAGCCTGAGCACAGCCGCCGCTCTGTGACGCGACTGCAATGCCGGCCGACAGATACGCAAGATCACCTTGCCTTCAACCTTGCGTTCACGTTGAGTGTTGTAGCGACTTCCTAGACCCTGTATAATTACGTATATGCTCAATTTTATAGTCAAGTATTTCGATGTTGTTGCGTACCGTGACTTGAGTCAAGCTTTGCTTCCTCTTCATATTCGATAATTGATATAATTCAATAAGCTCAACATTTACAGAATACCAGCATTGACCAACACAAGTACCATTGTAGTATTGGATTGCTCGTGATGTTATCCGAGTTTCCGCGTCGCTTACGCGATGCAAACGCGCTCAAACGCCTTGTTCGGCCAGCAAGGCAAATCGTATTGTTGGCTGCTCCATTTTGCTGTTGCCTGCCGCTCAAGCCGACTCACATCTGTTGCATCTTGCAAAAGACGATCCAGTGATTTGTGATAAGTAAGCCAAAACGATTCATTTAATTAATTTTGACCATTTATGTTTTGACTCACTTTTTAGTCGATAAATTATCCCCACATCTCTCTCACTCGAAGTTTGTATGCCTCGTCCATCCTCCCGCATCCTCCTCTCTTTTCACTTGATGTTTGTAAGCCCGCCGCCACCTCGCAACCGCTTCCTTCCAACTGGCCTGCCTGCCGGCTCCATGGCTGGCATTCCCGGTTTCTCCGCCTCGCCGCTCCTCATGGCGCCGCCCTCTGCGCTGCTGCTGCGCCTCGCGCTGGCTGCTGCGGCCGCCGCGTTAGTATCAGCCGACGATGTAGCGGACCAGCCCAACCGGCGACTCAACACAGCGGGCGGGGACCCCGACGCGACGATCCCGTTCAACTCGTGGGGCAACCTGGTCGACACGCTGCAGTACGGGCTCGCGTTCATCGTGGTGCTCGTGGCGGCGCACCCCTTGGGCCTGTTCTTCCCCAAGTTCTTCAAGCTGCCGCTCATCACGGGCTACCTGTTCGTGGGCATCGTGGCCGGCCCGTTCGTGGCCAACCTCCTGTCCCACGAGGTCGTCAACATGCTCTCGTCCTACGTGAGCTCGCTGGCGCTGTCCTTCATCTCGTTCCAGGCCGGGCAGGAGATCTACCTGCCGGAGCTGCGGCCGCAGATCCGGTCTATCCTGCTGCTGCTCGTCGTGCTCTACGCCACGGCCATGGTCATCCTCACGGGCGTGCACCTGTTCGCGAACGACCCGTTCTTCTACTCGGACTTCCCGCTCAGCTGCCAGCTCGGCATCGCGCTCATGTTCGGCTCCATCTCGGTGCTCGGCTCGCCCGCGACCGTCATGGCCATCAAGATCGAGCTCAACAGCGTCGGGCCCTTCACGAGCCTCATGCTCGGCGCCACCATGTGCGCCGAGTTCGTCGTGCTCGTCTCCTTCTCCATCTCGCGCATCGTCACGTCCATCTACTGCGCCGAGCTCGACATCTCGGTCGGCAACCTCTTCTTCACGCTCGGCGTCGTGCTCGCCAACCTGCTCATCGGCGCCTTCGTCGCGCTGCTCACCGTGCTCATCTTCTCGCTGCCCACGGGTGTGGACGACGCTGCGGACTTTGCCGGCGGCGACCGCCAGCAGTACGTCGCCGACCTCAACCCGCCGTCTCCCATGTTCGACAGCAAAGGTGGCGCCTTGCGGATGGACCTGGAAGCCAACAGCCAGATGACAGACCCAGACTTGGCTCCGCACCCACACAACGCCTATGTGGAGGCAGAGCCATCGCCGCGACCCAAGCACAGCATCCGGCCGTCGACGTGGTGGACGACCAAGACGTCGCTGTACACCAAGGGCTTCATCTGGCTGCTGCTCGGCTACACGTGGTACATTGCGACGACGACCATCTCGGAAGCGACGATCGCGGCGTACGGCATCTCGTGGGACGTCAAGTTCGAGCCGCTGCTCGTGCTCATGGTCGGCTCGTGCATCGCCGGCCACTACTCGACCATCCGCCACGACATGCACGTCATCCTGGACACGTGCGCGCCGTACATCTTCCTGCCCTTCTTCGTCATGACTGGCGCCGCGCTCAAGCTCGACAAGGTCGTGGACACGATCCCGCTCATGAGTCTCTACGTCGTGCTGCGCTACGTGGCCATCTTCATCGCGTGCTACTGCGGCGGCCGCTTCATCCTCAAGCTCACGCCCAAGCAGTACAACAACCTGTGGCTCACCATGACGCCGCAGGCGGGCGTCGCGCTCGGACTCGCCAGCGAAGTCGATGGGCTCAGCGAGGAGCCGTGGGCCGCCGAGTTCGCGACCACCATCGTGGCCGCCGTCGTCATCAACCAGATCATCGGGCCTATCCTGTGCTCCATCGGGCTCAGCCGCGCCGGCGAGAGCATGTACGAGCGCAAGCTGAGCAAGGCCGAGGAGGACGCGGCCGAGACGGAGAACGACGGCGGAGACGCGTCCAACCACCCGAGTGTTGTCGGCGGCGGCGGCCGTGGCAGTCGGTTCAGCATGCAGCGCATGAGTTCCACGTCGGTGCTGACACCCGGCAACGGCGACCCGCGGCCGCTGCTGCCGTTCTACAAGGTGCAGAGCGCCGTGGTGATCGGCGACGACGAGATCGCGTTCGAGGTGGCGCTCGAGCTGTCGCTGTACGGCGCGCGCGTCAACGTGCCGCTGCTGGACGAGGAGCTGGCGGACAAGTGGCACAAGATGAACGAGTCGATCCTGCAGCGCACGGCCAAGGGCGAGCTCATCTCGTACAAGAACAAGCTGCGCGACGCCAAGCAGGACGACAACCAGCACGTGAGCGGCATGGCGGCCGCCGCCGACGTGCTCATCTTCACGGGCAACGCCGTGCGCACGATCGAGTACGTCAAGACGATGCAGGCCATGCTTGGCGCGCAGCCGCCGCGCATGATCGCGATCGTGCTCGAGCCGGCGGTGGCCAAGGAGCTGCGTGCGCTGGGCGTGCTGACGATCCAGCCGTCGATCGCCATGGCCAACGTGGCGACGCGCATGGCACTGCTCGATAAGGAGCTGGCCGTCGCGCTCTCGAACGAGATCAGCACGACCAGCAACTTCTCGACGGCCGCCTACTTCATGCGCCGCGGGGACGACGACGAGCGCATGTCGGACGTGTCGCTGTCGGACATGCGGCTGGCCGGCCGCCGCCTCGCGCTCGGCCGCAGCGTCGTCAACCACCACTCGGTCGACTACGACCGGCTGGCCGAGTCGCTGGCCGCCGAGAACCTGCCACTGCCGCCGCCGCCCTCGCGCGTGTCCATGTTCGGCACGTCCGCCGTGGGCCACGACCCGTTCCGCAAGCGCCGCAACGACATGTCGGCGTATGAGCACTTTGTGGTCGAGGAGGAACCACCGCTCGACTACCTGCCGGCCGGGTCCGTCTTCGACCAGCAGTACGTGGCGCCGTCGCCGCGCAACTCGCTGTCCCGCAGCTCGCGCAACTCGCAGAGGCGCCGGCGATCGCGCGTTGGCTCGGACTCGAGCTTGGCCTCACTGCGTCGCGGCTTCTCCAGTGTCGTGTAGGGCCACTAGCGACTCCTCTAAAGTGTTAATGAGGCAAATCGTAGCTGCCGAATGTGACATGGTCTCCGATTGACGAACGAAATCAGACCAGTTGTGTTGTATTATACAGCTTGTATGTATGTCGTGTTGTCGTACCTGTCTCAGGAGACATGATGATTGGCCGAAGCGGATTTCCACCAATCAGCGCGTCGAATGGTGGCCGCCGCCCCGCTCACGCACAATTCCTGACGCGCCGATCCGCCAATCACTTGGCGTTTGTATGCGAGCGGGTCCATCAGCAGCGATGGATGATGTCGTTGGCTCGAGGGAATGGGGCGATCGCCCGCGGAGAAGAAGCCGGCGGCAGGCAACAGAAGGCGACGAGAAGGCGGCAGGCAAGTCCGAGAACGACCCGAGCGGTCGTCCATCTTCCCTGCAGCCTCTGGCTGTCAGCTGCGTCTGCCCGTCAGCTGCGCTGGACATCGACAGAGACGGAGACGGAGAAGGAGACGGCTCGCTCCATCGCTCACTCCTGGACTCGCCGCATCTCCTGCACCACCGCCAGTCATGGCACCGCCAACAGCACTACTACTGACGCTGAGTATGCTGCTCGCGCCGGTTGTGGCCGACGCCGAGCACCAGCTGCGCCATACCGAGCCCAATACCGCTCGGATGCTGGCGACGGACGAGGACTTGACCGTGCCGTTCAACTCGTGGGGCAACGTGGTCGACACGCTGCAGTACGGGCTCGCCTTCATCCTCGTGCTCGTCATGGCGCATCCGCTGGGCCTGCTGTTCCCCAAGCTGCTCAAGCTGCCGCTCATCACTGGCTACCTGGTCGTGGGCATCGTCTCGGGGCCGTTCGTGGCCGACCTGCTGTCCCACAAGGTCGTCGACATGCTCTCGAGCTACGTGAGCGCGCTGGCGCTGTCGTTCATCTCGTTCCAGGCCGGCCAGGAGATCTATTTACCGGAGCTGAGGCCGCAGATCGCGTCCATCCTGCGCATGCTGGCGCTCGACTACGCGGCCGTCATGGTGGTGGCCACGCTCGTCTTCCTGCTGGCGAACGGTGCCTTCTTCTACGACTCGTTCGCGGCCAACTGCCAGCTCGGCATCTCGCTCATGTTCGCGTCCATCGCCGTGCTCGTGTCGCCCTCGACCGTCATGGCCATCAAGATCGAGCTCAACAGCGTCGGGCCCTTCACGAGCCTCGCGCTTGGCGTCTGCATGTGCGCAGAGTTCGTCGTGCTCATCTCGTTCACCGTCTCGCGCATCGTCGCCACCACGTACTGCGCCGACCTGAGTCTCTCGGCGGGCAACCTCGTCTTCACGGCCGCCGTCGTCGTCGGCAACATCCTGCTCGGCGTCGTCCTCGCCGGCGCTATCGTCCTCATCTTCCTCATCCCCAACGGCGTCGACGAGGAGGCTCAGCACGTGGCTGTCGTTCAGGCCCAAGACCAGCAGCAGCAGCCGCCATACAAGCGCGTGGCGTCGGTCGTGAGCGACGACGCGGCAGTTGAGCTCGACCCGGACCATGCGCCACACCCACACAACGCATACATTGAAGAAGTGGACGAGGCCAAGCCGAAGAAGCCTCGGCGTCCGCTGTGGACGACGCGGACGGCGCTGTACACCAAGGGCTTCGTCTGGATCCTACTCGGCTACACGTTCTACATCTCGACGACGACCATCTCGGAGGCGACCAGCGCGGCGTACGACGAGACGTGGGAGGTCAAGTTCGAGCCGCTGCTCGTGCTCATGATCGCGTCCTGCATCGCCGGCCACTACTCGAGCATTCGCCACGACATGCACGTCATCCTGGACACGGCTGCGCCGTACATCTTCCTGCCCTTCTTCGTCATGACTGGCGCTGCTCTTCAGCTCGACAACGTCGTCAACGTGCTGCCGCTCATGAGCATGTACCTGGCGGTCCGCTACGCCTCCATCATGGCCGCTACATACCTGAGCGGCCGGTTCGTGCTCAAGCTCCCCAAGGAGCACTACACGAGTCTGTGGATGACGATGGCGCCGCAAGCCGGCGTCTCGCTGGGCCTCGCGGCGGAAGTCAAGGCGCTCATCAAGGACGACTGGGGCGAGGAGTTCGCGGCCACCATCATCGCCGCGGTCGTCATCAACCAGATTATCGGCCCGGTCCTGTGCTCCATTGGTCTCCGACGTGCTGGCGAAGGCATGGCGGACCGAGTGGCTGCCGCTAGGAAGGCGGAGGCTGAAGGGGAAGGAGTCAACGTGGAAGCTAGCGGGGTTAACAGCGACGGCGGGTCGATGGACAGGACGCACTTGGGCCGCGCAGTGAGCACGCCGATCACGCAGGGCAACGGCGACCCGCGCGTGCTGCTGCCGTTCTACAAGGTGCAGAGCGCCGTGGTGATCGGCGACGACGAGATCGCGTTCGAGGTGGCGCTCGAGCTGTCGCTGTACGGCGCGCGCGTCAACGTACCGCTGCTGGACGAGGAGCTGGCGGACAAGTGGCGCAAGATGAACGAGTCGATCCTGCAGCGCACGGCCAAGGGCGAGCTCATCACGTACAAGAACAAGCTCAAGGACCGCTTGCCACCATCCAATGCGCCGGGCATGCAGTCAGCTGACGTGCTCATCTTCACTGGCGACCCGGCGCGCACCATTGAGCAAGTGGCCAACATGCAGAAGGCGCTGGGCGAGAGTAGACCGCGTATGATCGCGATCGCTCCTGACTGTGAGTCGGGCAAGACGCTCAAGGACATGGGCGTGCTGGTAGTGCAGCCATCGATCGCCATGGCCAACATCTCGACGCGGCTCGCGCTGCTGGACGAACCGCTGGCGCGGTCGCTCTCGGACGAGCTGAGCGCCGCCAACAACCTCTCGACGGCCTCGTACTTCATGCAGCGCCGCGATTCGATCGCGTCGTTGTCGGACCTGCGGCTGGGCACTCGACGCCTCGCACTCGACCGCAACGTAGTCAATCACCACTCGGTGGACTACGACCGGCTGGCCGAAGCGCTGGAGGCCGAGCACCTGCCGCTGCCGCCTCCGCCGTCGCGAGTGTCCATGTTTGGCACGTCGGCCGTGGACCACGATCCGTTCACAAGGCGGCCGTCCAACATGTCGGCGTACGAGCACTTCGTGGTCGAGGAGGACGACGAGGGCATCGTCCCGCCAGGCGACGAGCGAGACGGAGTCTTCGACGCGCTGTACGTGGCGCCGTCACCCAGTGGACAGCCGCGCTCACGCTCCGCCAGGCGTTCACGTCGTCGTTCGCGGCTCGACTCTAATGGTAGTATCGGAAGCGGAGGTGGTGGCGGAGGTCTCCAGCGCTCGCGATCGCTACGCAACCAGTTGTCGTGGATGTAGCACGGCTCGCTTGCATGTCTGATCTTAATTACTTCCAGCTGAGTTTGACTGAAGCAAGTCGCTGTCTTTGCCGGCTTGTCGGTGCTCTATGACGGCAGTTCGACAGGAAGACACCGCCTTCATGACTTCACCACTTGCGGTGGCGGCGGAAGCGCTCGTCTTGGTCCAAAATGACCCACAGCGGCTCGCTGAGTGACAGTGTGACGTCGATGCTGCCCGCTGTAACGCCACTGAAGGCCTCTGGCTGGCTCAGCTGGTCCTCGGTGGCCAAGAAGTACGCCAGTCCGTCAAAGAGCGTGATCGGAGCGTGTACGAGTGCTGGCGCCACGTCCAACTCGCAGCCGCGGTACATGCCGAACTTGTTCCACGACGTCAAGATGAACCCGCCGCCATTGTAACGGTAGGTCATCCGCTTGCGCTGCTCGTCTGTAAGAGCCGCGATCCACAGCGAAGTCTGCTGCGCTTCCTGCTGCGAGATCGACCGCACTCCGTCGTGAACAGCGGAGGCGATACTGGATAGAGAGTCATCCACAAGCTGGGAGGTGGTGAGCGAAACGACCGGGCACATTGTGCAGTTGGGGAAGTAGCGAGGCGGGAGGTCGAGCTTGCCTGGGCCACGCAGATTAGCTGACGGCAGCAGTTGAACCAGTTCTGCTGGTGTAATCCCTTGCGACTCGTGCCAACGAACGCGCGCGCGGTGCACACACTGCCACAGGTGAGCCGTCAACGCGTCGAACGTTGACAACGACTGGATCGCTTGACCAGCGTTGGCTTCGGCCTTGAGACTCGCCAGCTCAGTCGAAGAGAACCGCATGAGACGACCGACCACTGGCGGTGCGGTCGGTCCACTAGCGCTGGCGGGAGGTGGCTGGACAGCAGGAGCGAGCTCGAGCAGACGCGGACAATACGCAAGCGCTTCCTTGCGGTCTCCTGGCGTCATGTCGTGCAGCTCAGACAGGTACGAGCGCGTGACTGGCGGCTCGGCAAGGCACACACTGCCGTCACTGTCTGCCTCTCCAAGACGGTCGACATTGCAGAACCCGCGGTAGAGCTCGGCCAGGTCGTGCGCGAGCTGGAAGAAGCCGTCGGCGTCGCAGATGAGGTGGCGCACGCGCAAGCCGAGCGCGACGCCGCCGCACGAGAAGCGTGTGTGCTGCACTGTCAGGATGGGTTCGCGGCTCAAACCGTCCTCGCTCGGGTCGAACGGCGGCAGCAGCGCGTTGCCTCCATCAGGAAGGTTGGAGGCGAGGAGACGAGGTGGAGACCCCGGCTCGTCGTCCTCGGTCACGGCTTCGAACACAGTGAGCGGTGCGTCACAGTGCGCCGAGATGAGCTCGGCTCCGTGTCCGAGTCGCTCGATCTGCGGCGTCTGGTCGGTCGAGTTGAAGACGATGCGACCGGTCAGGTGCGGGTAGTAGTCGAGCAGGCGGTGCAGCGCTCGTCGGAGCCGGTTGAGCGGGACGATCTCGCTTGTCGA
>JAADXY010000217.1:0-35025 GCA_023338065.1 Phytopythium montanum
GTGGACGCCCGACACGTCCAGCAGCTCGTTGATCTTGTCGGTGCACTCGCGGAACTCGTCGCTCGCCACCCACCGGTCGTAGTCCTTGCGCGACCGCCACTAGCGTGTCGGGACCACCAGTTAGCGGCTCATACACGGAGATATGCCGACCGACATGTTGTGACTCGCGGCGCACCTCGGAGAAGACGACGTACTTGTGGCAGTCGTTCACCTGCATGAACGTGTCGACGGCCAGCGCGCCCGGCATGCGCACGCACCCCGCAACGAGAGCACGGTACGCTCCACGGCACCGTGGGCACACCACGTACGTGGGTTCGACCACGGGACCATGGCACCGGTGGAGGCAGCACACCGGCGAGATCGCGGGCGGGGACGCGCCACCCGAGCATCGGCCGTATGAAATGGTCGCCTGTCTTCACGGCTTCAGGAACACGACGCTCGCGCTCCAGTGTACATACCATTTGATCGTTCCGACATGTTTTTTTGTATTGTGGGTGTTTTAACACATGTTGAAGTCGAGTCTGCTCTCCAGAATCCTGAGCGCGCAATGCCGGTGCTGCACGGGCTCGGTGTTGGCACGCCGAGTTCGGTGAAGCGAAAGATTTGCGACCTGCTGCGCATGCTCAGCGAGGTCACGTGGAACGAGATGAGACTAACCCTCACGTTTACCAGCGTGGTGACTAGGGACTTAGCCCGTTCCCTAGGCCCCGGTATCTACCACAGATGACCGTCGCGGTCCAGTCGCTGCTCGACCTGGCATCGGGGCAGACCAACCAGTTCGTGGAGCTGCAAGGTGTTGATTGGCGCGTTCCCCGTCGCGTTCGCGACCGCCTTACATCGCGGCAACTGGCCGGCACGCTGTACGTGCGTCTGTCAAAGGACAGCCGGTTCTGCTTGCTGTGTCTGAAGACGATCAAGCAGGACCACAAGAAGGGCCACACCAACTACGCCACACACCTCCGCCTCAAGCACCGCGACGACTACCTCACCCAGTATCGCTTTCGTAGCTGATAGCTTTGCTTCCGAGCTCTTTGATTGACCTCACGTTCGGTGCTAGGTTTTCCCTCGTTTTTCCCTGGGCCGTTCAAATAAACAAGCTTGTCATGTTTCCATTTCGCTGCTCATGGGTAATTTCAGCCTGAGCCTTCCTCATACAGCAATCAGTCGCCGCGTGCTCGAGCGCCAAGTCGCAACGAGTGGAGCCGAGTTCCCGACCGAGAGCGGCCAAGAACTGAGCGGCAAGGGAGGTTGCGTTCATGGCGAGGAAGTGTCTGAAGCGTAGCGGTCGCCATGCTGTCAGTTGACCACGAGGGAGCGAGCACGGGCATCATCAACGCCAAGTGGGGAGCGCGTAACGCAGTGCATTAACATCTCTGAGTGCATCCTACCTATCCTGCTCGCACTGGATCGAGATGTGCAGTGCGCTGCCAGGCTGGCGGCGGTCATTGGGGTGGCGATCACTGCGGCACGCCGTTGAAGTAGACGATCGCGCGGATGCACTGCTCTCCGTCGCGGCACAGACGTCAACACAGGCGAATGTCAGTAAGTGAGGCAACCAGGTAGGCAGACAGCAAGCACGGAGACGTACGTCGCCCTTGTGCATGGCGTGGAAGGCGTCGTTGATCTGCGGCAGGTCAAACTTGTGCGTGATGAACTCGTCGACCTTGAGCTCCTTCTTCAGGTACTTCTGGACGAGCTCGGGCACGCCGTCGCGGCTCTTGAAGCCGCCGAAGGCGCTGCCGGCCCAGCGGCGGCCAGTCACCAGCTGGAACGGACGCGTGGCGATCTCGATGCCCGAGGCGGCCACGCCGATGACGCACGACTGGCCCCAGCCCTTGTGGCAGCACTCGAGCGCCGCGCGCATCGTGCTCGGCAGCCCGATGCACTCGAACGTGTAGTCGAGGCCGCCGAAGCCCTCCTCCACCGTCATGTCGATGAGCACCTCCTGGATCGGCTTGTCGCCGTGGTCCTTCGGGTTGACGCACTCGGTGGCGCCGAACTCCATGGCGATCGGGAACTTGGCCGGGTTGATGTCCACGGCGATGATGCGGCGCGCGCCAGCGGCCTTGGCGCCCATGATGACGGCCAATCCGACGGCGCCCATGCCAAAGACGGCCACGGTCGAGTCCTTCTCGACCTTCATCGTGTTGAGCGCGGCGCCGTAGCCCGTCGTGATGCCGCAGCCGAGCAGGCAGACCTTGTCCAGCGGCGCCTCCTCGTTGATCTTGGCCACCGAGATCTCCGGCAGCACCGTGTACTCGGAGAACGTCGACGTGCCCATGAAGTGGAACAGCGTCTCGCCGTTACGCTTGCACGTGAAGCGCGACGTGCCGTCCGGCATGACGCCCGTGCCCTGCGTCGACCGGATCACCGAGCACAGGTTCGTCTTGCTCGACTTGCTGCTCCGCAGACACACGCACAAGCCATCAAATGTTAGAGGGAGGTGCCCATCGAGCAAGCTAATTCTTCAGGGGGACGAACGCACCAGAACTTGCAGTTGCGGCACTGCGGCGTGTAGCACGGCACGACGTGGTCACCCACCTTGACGCTCGTGACGTCGGGCCCAACGCTCTCGACGATGCCCGCGCCTTCGTGGCCCATGATGCACGGGAAGATGCCCTCCGGGTCGGCCCCCGAGCGCGTGTACTCGTCCGTGTGGCACACGCCCGTGGCCACGATGCGGATGCGCACCTCGCCCGCGCGCGGCGGCGCGACCACCACGTCCTCGACGACGAAGTCCGTCTTGGCGGCCCAGCACACGGCGGCCTTGCACGTGATCGGCTGCGGCTCGGCGGCGCTCATGGTGGAGAGGGGGAAGGAGAAGAGGTCGACGGGAAACCTGGGGAGTTCCAGAATGAAGAAGTGAGCCCCAAGCGCAGGGTCAGAGGATATATAGCATCGTATTAGACGAGGTATTCGTTGTACGCAGGCCGAATTCAACGACACATGATTTGCTGAAATGAAGCACCCATGAGAATTATAGCCAATCAACATCGACACGATTGCGTCGGAATGCGCTGTTTACAAACACTGTTTACAAATACAACATGCGATGAACCTATGAGTGAAGGTCAATGATCCATCCCGCTGTTCGTTTTCGCGCGCAGATTGCGCGCTTCTTGGCGCGCTTTTTGGCGGCTGCTGTCTGGTGATCAAGTATGTGCGACTGGCCAAACAGACTCGTCCTCTCCAATTGAATGGCTGAGGTGAGTGCCGCCCGCTCAAGCTGGCGCAGGCTGGCAGGAGTCAAACATCTGTGGTCGCGTTCGCTTCAACGAGTGAGCACTTGGAGAGAGGACAGTCATTGGCAGGCATGGTAAGCGTGCACGGTATGTGCGCCAAAGTCAAGCCACGACACAACCAACGCTGTTTTCTTCTTGGCAAGATGCCGTGCCGCGTACCAGTGTAACTCGGATGCTGGCAGATGCCCGCAGTACTGGAAGATGAACGGGTATCACTGGCAAGTTTCATTGGTGTAGGAGCAATGCGTTCTCGCATTCGAACAGTCCACCAGGGCGTTGGACACCCAATGTCGGGACGCAACTAGCGAAAACCGCGGCACCGCCGTTATTTCGTGGCGAGGTCGTCCATTTTGCTGTCGGAGCAGTTCAGCGAGTGGTCTCGAAGCGCGCTGGCCACAGTGGTGACCTGGTGACGAGCATTTTGCTAGCTGCTTAGCCTCCTTTATGACGATTCATACGTATATCTAAAAATCAAATTGCGACCAGAAATGGCAAAATGACGAGTATTGAGTCTTTGACGGTACTTTTGCGTGGTGTGGTGCACGCACTGTTTAGTGCATGGTGTCCGCTCATCATCCTGTTCATCTGGTTTTGGGCCAACCTAACCAGCTGTCACCGCGGCATCAACGTTTGTGGCCACGAGTGATCGAGTCGTGATCGTGGCCTCCGAATCCGAATGGCAACTTTGTGGCGTGGTCGCCGACTTGATTGGGAAAAACGGCTGGGGCGTTCAAAAGCAAAAAGTGTCCATGTTGCTCACTTACCACCCATGAATGCTTGAATGCGTTGACGTTGTTGAGCGCGCGCAATGGTTGAGCTCGACGCACCGCAATGGTATTAGAACACCTAACAGCGGTGCCGGTGCTGCTATCGCGTGAGTACACATGCAGTCACTCACATGGGTGCATTCCATTGCTCACGCAACGCACGCACGAACTCGACCTGTCCGCACGCCAAGCAGCAGTGTATCAGGGAAATCAAGGGGTGTGATTGGGCTTGAAGCAGCTCGCCCAGTCGTTTGCCGGGTGAATTCGTGGGCTCCGCGCCACTGACTACTTCGACTCAAGAGCGAGAGAGAGAGAGAGAGTACGTTGTTGTGCCGTTGCGTCTACGGGGGTGGGCACTGGGCAGTTCGTTGCGATCGAGAAGCGCATGGCCGCAGCTCACCTGCTCTCTTTTACCGCAAAACACGTCATAAAAGCCCACAAAGTCCATTTTCTTCGTAAATGCGCATCCCGGATTCCACTGACTGACATCCGGACCGAGTGGCTACTCTCGAGTACTGTACGAGACCTCGTCACGTAACGAATTCTTACACTACAGTACACGACTCCATACAAGAGCGACAACAAGACTCGCGCCACGATCCTCCTCCCGCCAGCATCCCCGTGGCAGCTGCAGCCAGTTCAACCTCAAGCCTCACAAAGACGCTGCTGCTGCTGCATTGAATGTGAACACTGTCGTAATGGAAAGGAGCTACTGTACACGTGCTGTCATGTTATCATGTGGCTCGTGCTCACGCACAACCACCTGTCGGCGACAACCAGCCTTACGCCATCGGCTGTCAAGTGGCGTCGATCTCACCATCAATAGCTCAACGAAGCAGTGCTGACCGACGCCCCATCAGCGTCAATTGGTGTCGCCCAGAGCCACACACGAGAGACGCCCGCGCGTGTCAATGCGGTCCCTAGGCGCGCTGCTCACACCTGCCTCCAGGTGTGTCGTAGTTCAACCGCGCTCGATGGATACATTCCGGAAAGCTGTTGTTTCACTGCACGCGGCCGACAATCCGGTGAGATCCGGTGGCGAACACTCGCTCGTGCTAAGGTTGTCGTCGTTGCGACTTGCCGACTCGGAAACTCGTGGCTCCTTCCGAGCTCCACCACGCCCTGGTCGCATGCAAACGCCACGGTTTACTGATCATTCCCCACAGTGTCGGGACGGCATCACTGTGCGCTGGTAAAAGAGAATGCGCCGCGCGCGCAGGTTCAGCTCGGGCTCGCGTATAGGAAAGCCAAGTGTAGAGTGACGCCTCCATCCGCCTCCATCCGAGACTCATCAGCTTGGGCTCGTGGGCCGCCGACTCGGCTCCGATCAATCTGGTAAAATGCCGGCGCGCCAGCTGGGACGTCTTCGAGCCACACACTTGGCCGCTGCCGAAAAAGCAGGCGGTTGGTTTGGTTGCCCAGTCGTCTGCATTTTCGGTGCATCTTTACATTTCGGCATGCACGGTACTTTTATTTTCAAACCGGACTCGCCCCCAGTCAATTCACAAGTCAACTCATCGCTTTTGCGCCTCGATTTTCGGAGCATTTGCTGCGCTGCCGCCTGCCCGGACAATCCCACCTCACCCGCCAAGCCCGTCCTTGCGCCGGCCGCTTTGCGGCTTGCAGCCACCGTGCCCACACAAATCGGCTTTCCGCGCTGACAGCCAATTCGCCGTCAGCCCATCGGCGCGGCCCAGAGATTAGCCGCGGCAACAGCTGGGCGGACTTGCACCGCCACAGGTGGCACGGTCCGCCAGCGTAAGCTTTCGGTTGCGACCAATTCGACACAACGCAAGCAAGCGACTCGACTCCTCTTTACGGTGTGCACCGCCGCTCGTGAGACCGCCCGGGCTGCGCACGACCGGAGACCAACTCTGCGCGCAAGGAGCGGGCCACACGTCCGCGTCGGTGCGTCGTCCACGCATCGCCTCGCACCGCATCGCACCGCGGCCGGGATCCGATCCCATCGCATCGTCCGCCAGCAACCGGCTGGCTGGTCGCATCCGCCCAGGCGCAAGCAGAGCGGACGGGACGGACGGACGGGCCAGCTGATCGATCGGATCGGCCGGGCCACGCAGCACGGCACTCATTCCCCAACCTTCAGGCGATCGCACGCATCGCGGTCAAGGATCCCGAGCCGGCCGGTCAGTCCCCACCGAAGGTGAGACCTGTACCGGAGACCGATCACCGCACCCGCACCCGCACACCGCGACCGCACCGTATCGCCAGTCGGGCATAGCTGCACACTCCTCCTCGTCCGGTGACGGCGTTTATGATTTGTGAGGTCCGGCCGCTCGAGCCGCTGCCTTACCTCAAGTACCAGCAGCACATGCACCCCGCCCCGGGTCACTCGGGCGAAGGCGGTGACTACTACGCCCCCCAGCAACAGCAGCAGCAGCAACAACAGGAGACGTCTCGGCCCATGCTCGCCGACTACTTTGTGCCTCCGCCGCCCATGCTGCAGGCCCCGCACGCGCAGTACGACCCGCAAGCCGTCTACTACTCGCACCCGCTCGTCTCGCCGCACGTCCTCCAACAACAGCAACAGCAGCAGTTCGGCTACATGCGGCCGACGCTGTACGCTCAACCAGGCACAGATCCGGCCACACTCGACGCTGTGCAGCGCGCCGGCGTCAAGCGGCCCATGACGTCGTCGACGTCGACTCCTCACGCTGGCGCGACCTTCTCAGCCGCAGCCATGGACGCCGAGCGCGTTTGCGACGTGTGCGGCTACCCGGACGCCATCCTCGAGTCCCCACCGTGCGGCCACGCCTTCCACTCTCGGTGCGCGCACCGGTGGCCTGTCGAAGCCTGTCCAGCGTGCGACGTTCCGCTTCCGCAGCTCCGCGTGCTGCGCATCGACATGGCGGCGCAGGTGGACGGCCGCAGCGGCAAGTGGACGCGCGCCGAGGAGCAATTCATCGACGTGATCCTGGGCGAGTTCGACCGGCGCGCGCTGCCGCTGGCCAACGGCACGCCCGTGCGGCTCGTGCTGGCCAAGCTGCTCAACTGCTCGACCATGCGGCTGTCCAAGAAGTTCCAGAAGAACGCGCTCGGCAAGCGCACGTTCCGGGTGGACAAGCCGGCCAAGGGCGAGCCGAGCCTCGCGTTCGACCGCGCCGACCACGCGCGCAGGCAGCGCGGGTTCTCCAGAGCCGAGGCCGTCTTTCGCCACGAGCTCGTCGAGCAGTTCCGGCGGGAGAACAACTCGGACGATGGCGCGCACCGAGAGACGGCCGACGTGCGCCGAGCCGTGCAGCAGTTCTGGGTCGCCAACTTCCTCAAGCTCGCCGTGCACATTGCGCAGCCGGTGGAAGGGCTCGACGTCTCGGACGCCAAGAAGCGCAAGCGCGCGCTGCTGCTGCTGCGCAACGCGCAGTTCCACGAGCTGCTCTCGTGGCACCCGTCGCCTCGTAACACGCCCTCCGTCGCTCCCATGCCAGCGGCTGGCACAGCTCACGACGCGTCCTACGTGTCCTCGCTTCAGGGCTTGCAGGAGGAGAAGAGCAGCAGCGGACCCGTCAAGAAGCGGCGGACGCCAGAGGGAGCCGTCGACTCGCGCAGATTCGACCGACCGGCAATGGACCCGTCCTCTTCTGGAACGTATGCCTACTCCAAGCTCACGCCGGGCTCGTCCTCGTCGGCCACGTCGCCGTCCGCCTTCATGCCGAGCATGGGTTACTCACAGCTGCCGCCTCCACCAACGTACGCATACCCTGGTACACACACCGTCGGCTCGGGGTACTCGCCGTTCGTGGTCCCCAAGGAGGAGCGACCCATGGGTGTCGGATACGCGACGAACGCGCTGCACCAACAGCAGCAACAACACCAGCAAGACTTGGCCGTCGGCTACGATGTGAGCGACCCGAGAGCGTCCCGACCGCAGCTGCCGCCTCCGAACGTCGTGTACCAGCGGAGTATCCCGGTGCCGAGCCACTACCCGTCTCAGCAGTACCAGCAGCCGGCAGGGGACGAGAACCTGCCTCCTCAAGGCCCCGCAGCGTCCGCGAGCGCGTCGGCCGCCGGTGGAAGCGGCCAGACGCCGTGGGACGAGCTGTTGGCGGGAATGGGGACGACCGAGGGCGGCGAGCAGGTGTCCGATCCGGCGCTGCAGGCCTGGTCCAACCTGCACATGATGTGAGTGAGCGGAGGCGGGCTCGATCGAGGACGAGAGAGGTAGCGCGCTCTCTGCAAGGTTATCACGGGCCGTCTATTATAGTCGTAAAAGTGCTACTACAGTCAAACAACTTGCACGAACTACTAGAAGTCTTCAAGGAGTTGTCGGAGACGTTGAAGCGCTCGCTAGGCAATGCAAACGCAATGCAGCGGAGACCGTCTCGGTGTGGGCCGACGAGGGCGACTCATTGTGACCAATCCGTTGTGGGTTTCCATTTTCGACGTTCCATTTTGCCAATGTGAAGTACCGAAATGACCTTGGCAAGACATTAGATTATGAAATAGATTAAAATGATTTCATAATGACAAGTCAAAAAAGGTATCAAACAGGACCATACAAGCTCATCAAACCGCGAGCTTCATGGTCATGGTCACGATGCGGTCGCTGGCGCTGCGCCGGCCGCTGCTCCTGGCGGCCCGCGGGCCCCGCGCAGTGAGCGCCGCGACCTCTCCGACGCTAGTGCGGCCCATGTCCATCCTGGGCGCCATCTTCGGCATCGGTGAGTTCGAGGGCGAGCGCAACCAGTCCTTGCGCGGCTCCACCGGCAAGCAGCACGCCTTTGACCTCGCGCTGCTCGACGTGCGTCTCTCTCCTCTCTCTCCTTTCTGCCACTGTATGTATGCGTCTCGCTCTAACTAAGTTGCTGCCGCTATGGCTACTCTACACCGGCCATACGCAGTACGTTGGGATGAACTCGCACCCCAAGCACATGCTGCACCAGGTGGGTGAGCTTCCATGACGCATAGTGGCCGCATTGGTTGCTTCCTCCAACTAATAACCCGGTCTGGCCGCTCCGGCAGGTGCTGGCGGACGACGAGAGCTTCCTCATGGGCCACGTGCTCGTCGGCGCGAGCCAGAGCCTGGCGCCGCAGTCGCACGAGGACTCGCTAGACGCCAAGGCGAGGCTGGACCTGGCCACAAGCATCGCGCGCACCGGTCCGTCCCTCCACAAGGGTCTCACTGGCTGACAGTATGCCTCGATAAGCGGTTGAGTAACGACTCTCTCTCTCTCTTTCTGCGTACGTGGCACCACAGCGGAGGACGTCTCGACGGCCGAGAAGCTGCACGTGCTGGCACTCGACGGCGTCGTGCACGGCCGCTACCGCGAGGCCGCCGTGGTCTATGAGACGATTCTGCGCGAAGACCACTCGGACCTGCTGGCGCTGCGCTGCTGCTTCGACCTGTACCTGCTGCTCGGGTGCGTCCTCTTGCCGCCTGCTCGCTCTATATTCCAGTTTCATACTCACCTCAAGGTTGACACTCCCCAGCGACCGCAACAACCTGCTGTCGACGATCACACGTCGCCTGCCGTCTTGGTCGCCTAACGACACCGGTAAGAGGATCCTTTGAGCTGTTATAGTGGTCACACAGGTAGTCAAAAGCTCACGCCTTCCGTGTATCACACATATGACCGTAGGCTACAGTCACCTCCTGTCGATGCAAGCGTACGCTCTACAGGCCGCTGGTCGCCTGGACGCGGCCGAGGCGCTGGCGGAGAAGGCTCTCTCCATGAACGGGAACGACCGATGGGCCTGTACGTCACTGTGTCGGTCTCCCGCAGACTCGTTTGTGTGTTAGTGTGGCTGGATTGACGCCTGTGGTGTGGCCACAGTTTACACGATGCTGCATGTGCTCGAAAGTCGCGCGAACGCCAACCACGGAGCAAGCTACGCCAACCAATACAAGGTGAAGAGCCCGCGTCTTGATAGTGATGCATTCACTCGCAACACTGAGCCACCGACGCACCTGCAGGACGCGTTCGACAATGGCGGGCCGCTGGAGCGCCACCTGTACTTCCAGTGGGCGTTGTTCCTGCTGGAGCTCGGGCGGTACGACCGCATCGACAAGATGCTCGAGACCAACATATTCCCGCGCCTGCGCGACGGCCACCGCCACTCGCACCAGACGCTCTCGGACGCCACGCAGCTCTTCTGGCGCCTGCGCTTTGCGGGCCACGACACGGAGGAGCTCGCCCAGCAGCTGAGCGAGTCGTGGGCGGCGCTTGCGGACGTCGAGGCGGACAGCAGCGACGCATTCCGCCCCAGTCTCCCGCCTCTCGCCAAGATCTGCCAGCATGTACGTTGTCCACGGCGATGTGTGGACTCCTCGAGGTGATCCGGCGCTCACCTTCTGTGGTCTACAGAGCGTATTGTCGCTGATGGCGGGTGGATCACTGGCTCCGAGCTCGACGAGCGTCGAAGAGCCGAGCGTGGACTTGCAGCAGCTTCGGGACGTGATGGGCCTGGTACCGATCCAGTTCAGCTACCCGGTCCAGTCCGGTACGATTGCGTGTTGGTATGGTGGAAGGCATCGCCACTGCATGCTTAGTGTTGAAGTGTGCGCTTCCAGGAGAGCTCCAAGCCGTCTTCACCAGCGTCTGCCAAGCATTCACCGACTACGCAGCGGTGCCGTAGACGCTTGGGCTTTAGAGTTTAGAGCGTATGCTCGCCAGTGAAGCTCACTGCTATTCTCTCTGTATTGAGCAGGGTCGCTTCGACGAAGCTGTTGAGCCTCTGCTTCGCGTGCGCGGCAAACTGGGAGTGCTGGGCGGCAACGCAGTGGAGCACGACCTCATCAACCTGCTCCTGATCGAGTGGTAAGGTGTCTTGTATGCTTATTCATCTATTCGACCAAGCTCACACTCGCGTGTGCATCTGTAGCGCTGCCAACTGCGAGGACCTCGGTCTCGCCAAGCTCCTACTGAACGAGAGGCAAATCACAATACTCGTCACCATCCTCGGCCACCCAGCCAAGTCTAACCACCGTCTAAATGACCCCTACAGACTCAGCGACCGCCCTCAGAGCGCGCAGTCGTGGAGCAAGTACTCGCGCGTGTTCGAGTCGATCGGCGACGCGTCCGGCGTGCGCGACGCGCAGAGCATGAGCTACGTGCTCGGCCTCGGCCAGGGCGGCAACCAGACCAACTGAGGCGACCCCAGCGCCGCTCCTCTGCCTTGAAAGCTCCAGTACGACGTTCGGGTGGCTTTCTAGGTCAATAACCGATTGGCAGCAGCAGAAGGCGACCAATAGAGATGCGCTGCAGATCAAGTGAGCTGCTCGAATGGAGCTTGTTGAAGTAAAATGTAGCCATCCTGTGGACCACATATACAAATCATATTGGTACATTGTACCTATATAGTGGTACAAAACAGTCTCGTGGCGGAAAAACTCAAAGCGGTTCCCCGCCAAAAAAACTGCCGCATCATACGGTATCAACCAGCAAGCATGGCGTCCAAGCGCGTCTTCCGCGCGTGCAAGCTGCAGGGCCTGTCGCTGCGCGCCGACGCGCTGCAGAGGCTCACCGAGGAGCTGACCAAGTGCGTCGCGTTTCCCCATTGCCCCGTCCTCGTGGCGTCCTCGGCGCGATTGGTACAGTCCTCACACTGCTCCTACTCCGTCCGCTAGTGAGCCGTCGCTGGAGCTGGACGACGTCATCTTCGCCATCAAGAACAACATTGACAAGAGCAAGAGTGCGTTCCCCACAACTTCGCGTCCCCGTCCTCGAGGAACCCAAGCGCGTCATTGACTTGCTCTTTGTATGCCGGCAGTCCCGACGTCGGTCGTGTCGCTCGAGGCGCTCGAGAGCGCGCTGGACACGCTGCTCGCCGTGTCTTCCGAGAACCAGTTCGAGGCCATCCAGGTCTTCGACGCCTTTGACACGCCCGTCCTGCGCTTCAACGCCGACAACAGCTCGTACGAGCTCAAGCCTGGCGCGGGTCGAAGCATCCACGCCGGTCCGGACGCTCGCCTACAGCTACTGCGCAACAGGTACAGCGCTCGCCTCATCGCCTTGCAGAGGGAACCGACTAACGCCTGAGTTGTGGACTGTGGGCAGGTTCATCTCGGTGGACCAGCGTGTCAAGCGGAACAAGATGTTCGCTCCTCCAGCAGCTTCAATCGCCAGCACGACCGACTACATCCAGGTCCACAGCGACTGCCAACCATCAGCTTTGCCCTTGCTTCAGGACCTGACACTATGCGCTTGATGTGGGCTCAGCTGTCGCGGATCGAGTCGCTGCTGGGCGTCACGGGCGTGCGGAGCGTCATCGGGATGCTCGGCCAGGACGAGCGCAAGCACTTCTTCCTCGAAGACCTCACCTCGAGGATCTACATTGACCTGTCCAATGCGGTACGAAGACGTTCACGTCGTCTCACCCTGCATGAACATACCACTAACGTATCCAACTGACAGAGCTACACGGACGGGATGTTCACGCTCAACTGCGTCGTGCTCGTGGAGGGAGAAGTCATCGACGACGTCCTCCACGTCCAGGTACATCCTCTTGAACCCACTATGGAAAACAACCCGTGGCTTAACTTAACCTGCCTGCCCACCTTGACCAGTCTATGGGGTTCCCTCCGCCCGAGTCCAAGGCCGAGTCGCTCGCCATCCTCGGGTCCACCGACCCGCTAGGCGTCGAGGTCTCAGCCCAGCAACGCGCGCAGATCCGCGAGCTGGAGGCCAACGACCACCACTCGACCTTCATCGTGCTCTCGGACGTCCACCTGGACGATCCGCAGGTCATGAAGCGCCTGGACGTGCTCTTCCAGGGCCTCGAGAGTGTCCTGCCGTCGCTGTTCATCCTCATGGGCGACTTCCTCTCTCGAGAGTCTGGCGGTGATGGCGGCAGCTCCGGGTCGTCGTCAGTTCAAGACCTGAAGGAGTACATGGACGAGCTGGCCACGCTCATCCTCAAGTACCCGCGACTGGCTGAGATGTCTCGCTTCGTGCTTATCCCTGGACCCAACGACCCGGGATCCTCCAGTGCCTTCCCTCGCCACCCGGTCAGTCCGTTGTCGCTGTTTGTATGGTTTGGTGTTTGCTGACGTCTTGTGTGTGAGGTACCGTTTAGTTGCCTAGTATCTGCACGGAAGACTTGACGCGGCGACTACCGACAGTGACGTGCAGTACCAACCCGTGCAGGTCTGTCCGCCTTGCCATAGTGTCCATCGTAATCCCTCTCGACGTCTAACACGTTGTGGTCGACACAGGATCCGATACTACACGCAGGACATTGTGGTTTTCCGCGAGAACCTGCACCAAAAGCTCCACCGCCACGCGATCCTCCCCGCAGCCTCCTCTGAATCCATGGACGTCGATGGGGAGGACAACGGAGAGCATGGCGCGCAGCTCGACGTATCCAGACACGTACGTGACCTGTTCTCATGGTGGATTTGTATGGAGAAGGTACTGCACCACTTGCTAATGGAGTGTATAGGTGGTCAAGACGATCATTGACCAGGGACACCTGTGTCCACTGCCGCTGATGGCTTGCCCTATCAACTGGGCCTTCGACACGTCGCTCTCGCTCTTCCCACTGCCAGACGTGGTTCGTTCTTCTCGTAGCTCTTGTTGTCGAGTGAGCGAGCTCTTACTAACGGCTTCTGTTGCTCCTCGACTGTGCCTACAGCTCATCCTGGGCGACTCGACGGAGCAGTTCCAGCTCGGATACTCGTCCGTGGCCGTGTTCCACCCCGGGCCGTTCCACGTCGACTACTCGTTCGTGCTGTACCGCCCCAGCACCACGACAACCGAGTTCAGTCGCGTCGAGTGACGCCCGCAACAGGTACGAGAGAGGAAATGAGACTGACTCGCGCTGCCTTCCTCTTCTCGCTGTGCATGGCCAATACGAAGCGAACTGCTTGCTCAACACCTCACCTCGTCAACAGCATTGATAGCTCGGTACTCATGTGGCGAAACGTCCGCATTCAGGGAACCTAGAGCCGAAAATACCCTCCAGCATCGTCCGTCACCAGTTCACCACCAGCCGGAAGCAGCTTGTCATGGGAGACGCGAGTCCGCGGCAGTTGCTCAGCCAGTGGGGGGGAGGCGACGGCGATGTGTCGAGCGAGGATGCGGCGCTGACGAGATGGCGAGCGGCGGACCGCGTCGCAGTGCGCAAGTTCCGCGGTCATCACGAGCGTTTAGAGGCGACGGGCGTCTGCTTCAAGCTCGGTACTGTCGGGTCATCGACTGAACGCACAGGTAACGGGATCAAGAGGCAGAGACCGCAGTCTGCGTGCCCTGCAGCTTCACGACAGCGACAACGGGACAAGACTCACGTCGCAGTCGCCTTCGAGGCGAGGACGTCTCCTATAAGATCGGGACGAGAGCGTCCGCAGTCTGCGAGACCTCGCAGCTCAACGAGGACGACGCCGAGACTGGAGTTCCCAAGAGGAGAGCTGGCTGATCAGCTCGAGGCGTCCAAGTGGACGGGGATGCTGCACCGCAGTCCAGGTTTTCGGCAGTCGCGACTTCAAAGACTCGAAGCGGAGACGTACGCGCTGCTCCGGTTCGCATTGGGCAAGACGCCTTCACGCGGTGTGACGGAGGCGGCAGACAATCGACAGCACCAAAGACAGCAGTCAAGGGATCCAAACACTTGGGGAAGAGCTGATGACGGACGACCATCTTCAGTCAAGCAATGGAGCAAGCATGGCGGTGATAAGACAGCAGGTATAGTGGCGTCGACTGCGGTCGCGTGTGGAAGCGGGGCTCAGGTTGCGCGTTCCAAGAAGCAGCAGCGTCAGGCACATACAACAGCGAGTCGCAGGCGTAATCAAGGCCCGCAGACCGAGCTGGAGACTGGCAGGGAGTCAATGCAGGACAGATCCCGCGTTGAAGGTGCTGGGAGTGAGGACGAGAGGCGAGCGGTGAGGGAGAAGACGCGGCGAAGAGGCAACGAGACCAAGCTGAAGCTCAAGAAGACGAGAGTGTCTTCAGCGCGTCAAGAGTCTTGCGGTGCTGTCAATGACGATCCTGCGGTGCTTGGACGTCGAACTGCGGCGCGGTCGCACTGGACTGTGCGAGCGAGTCTAGCGCTGGGTAAAAGCTCTGGAGGCGACTTGGATGGATCACCAGGGGTGGACGAGTACATCCTGGCTGTGACTGAGCCACCGGTATTGCCTCGAGGTTCTGCAAAGCAGTCAACCAAAGTTTGGCGGGACACTACTTCATCTCAACCACAAAAGAAGAGCCAAGCACCGTCAGCGTCGGTGAGAGAGACACAACTCCATCGGGAGGCGTTCCAGCTCCAGTGCGGTGCTCATGCAGTTGTTGGCGGGAAGAAACCTGAGAGAGCGGAAGCGAATCGCTCGGTTGACAGTGGAGAGTCCAATCAGCGTGAAGATGCCGTTACAGCCGAGCGACTTCAGCGTGCAGAGGGCCAAGATGCCCCCGTTCAGAGCCTCGAAATGAACTACCGTGTGGCGGATTCACCAAGTGCAGAGGGCGGTGAGAGTGTGGCTGCACGGGGCGATGAACAACAAGAAGGCGCGACGACAGCGGCGTTGTCTTCTGAGTCGTCGGGGGTATCCAGTCACGCTCTACCGCCGACCCTCGTAGCGTCAGTCGCTCTCCGACTCGAAGCGAGGAGCGAGGTGGATGGTCGGTTGCGGACGTCCAACGAAGACTTCGGCCAGGCTCGCGGCGCTGTTGGGCGTGAAAGCGAGACGACTGGTCTGGGAGGCTTGGGCCCTCCGGAAACTAGTCTCTCGGCTTTCGCACTCATAGCTGAGACTCGTCCAAGTGACGACGAACGTGGAGATGAAGCAGAGAAGGGGGATAGTCAGCCTAGTGAGCTGAGCAACGGCCAGCATGAAGCGCCGTCGGGTGCAGATAGCCGAATTGACGCGAGCGTCGCTGCTCAGCCTATTGATGCGGACGACTGCGAGTTGGTGGGCATATCACAAGCGCACACGCCCGACAACTGCGAGTCACTGGAGCAGAACGACGTGGATGAGGGCAAGCCAACCGCTGTCGCTGTGAAGTGCGAGCCTACGGATGGCATGAGTGACGCTACTGAACTCCACATTGATGGCCTGGACTGCCGTGTAGATTCCACCGCCCGACTACACATGGACTCCTCGACGGCCGCTGTCCTGTTTCAAGAAGCGCTTAGTGACTCAAGGACGGGATTCAACACGCCGGTATCGGGGTCAAACCACGAAGTCGACGCAGGACCGTCAACTGCGGCCGAACGGTCAGATATCGAGTTTACTACCAGGATCGATGACAGCACCGTCGGACTCACACTGTTGACCGAGAAACTTCATGGATCAAGTGTTGTCGCGCACGGCATGAACGCGTCGGACCATCGGAGCAGCTTTGACGACGGCGAGGATGCAACGCTGGAGCCATGTGCCGAGTTGGATGCCTGCCAACCTGTACCCGTGAAGCTTGACAAGGCGGAGGATCGCGACTGCAATGTGTTGGCTCCATTGGACAAACCTGTCGAGCTCGTCCCCGCACTGGAGGCTGCAGTTGTTGGACCATTGAGCGTGTGCAACTCCGATGACTCCGATGATTGTCCAAGTGGTGAAAGCAGCGGATTTGGCTGCGACGGCGTAGCACTGACCCAGCGAACGGCAGTTGAGCCCGCAGACCAGTTCACTGACGATCAAAGCAAAGAAGAAGCCCTGCCAGCATCGACGGAGGATGCCGGGTCTTGCAACAGCGTAGAAGACTGGACGATCGCTGAAGTACCTGACGGTCACATCAAGATATCGAGCTCGCTTGGTTCGTGTGCGGTTCCGATTGATGATAGCGCTATCGTCAGCCGAGACGTGGACTCTTTACCACTACCACTCGACCTGTCCACTGACAGCGAGCATATTGGGCTGATGGACCCGGCATCTGCAGACGAAGGTGTTGCTGTCGACTTGTCGATGGAGCTATTGTCGACTCCACGAGGAGATGCGACGACTTTGACCGACACCGACAATGTGGAGAGCAGTGTGGCAGATCCTTTGGAGAGCTCTACTACCGAAGTCGACTACACCGGATCCAGGTCATCTTCTTGTGGCGAAGCCGGCGAGACTGGAAGCGAAGCGACACTTGCAACCACTCTCGATGTGTTTGAGCAGCTACCTGGTGGCTGCAATGGGGAGAATGGCGATGAGCTTCTTCCGGACGCGGTTGAGGCTCACACTGTCGATCTCCAACTCGCATCGAGACACGCAAGTGCAGTTGTCTCGATCAGTGAGAGCGACACTTCCTGCTCTGACAACGTCGGCGTTGACACGCTTACCTTCGTCAGTGTCAATACCAACGAGCAGCTACGAGATTGTCAACTGGGGGACCCGTCATCGATGCCAGGATGTGAGTCACTCGTGGTGGAGGATGTCTTTGACACCTCTCCGTCGGATGAGCGTGAGCTCTCGACACATGCGGTTGATGGCGCAGCGCCATCAGACAACCAAGTACCGAGCGCTATAGGCGCCGATGACTTTGCCACTGCGGTGCTGGATCCAGAACAAGGCGGAGAGTTTGAAGCCACGATTCAGAGTTCAACCAGCAGCAGCAGCACTATTCCCGATTATACCGTACCAGCAGATAGAGTGCACACTGATGGGGAAGAGCCGACTCCGCCGCTCATCAGCAAGCAAGTTGCCCTCCTCGTCGGAAGCGAATGCGATCTGAGGCGGCTTTGTGAGGACCAGAGCTCGGCTATCGTATGCGCCGATGTCATACCTGTCGACCCACCGCAACTCGACAACGTCACTTTGCTGTCGACCGAGTGTGCGCTTCGCATTCAGCGCCAGTATCGATGCTTCGTTGCTCGCCGACTGATGCTGGACCAACTGCAGTTCAACCTCAAGCAGCACAGGAGACAAACTCGCAAGAAGGCGAAGAGGGAGTCGATCCGCGACTCGGTCGTCGTCGTTGCTCCCATTGAGCCTGCAGACCCGCCGCTGCCGTCTGAAGAGGGTTTTATGGCTGGCAGTGCTGTGGCGCTGTCAGCAGGGAACCAGCTTGCTCCAGTCGAAGAGAAAGAGGTGGCAAGTGCTTCGAGCCAAGGTGTCGGCGCAGTCAATGGCGGAGACGATGGTTGTCTTCAAGCGAAGTCTGAACCACGCTTCAGCGCATCATGCGACGGCGTCGACTCCAGTGTGACCGCCGAATTTAATGTGGACGAGCCAAAACCCCAACAACGAGAAGGAGAGGAGGCTGTTGGTCGCGACGGATCTAGGCCGGCTGCCACTGAAGGTGGCGATGTCGAGCCAACCAATGATCTGCCTGCCGCCGCGGGTACATTGAGCGACTCGATGGATGCTCCGTCGCGTCACGATGACTGCTTGGACACGTATGATCTCCCACATAGTGCCAATCTGGAGGATCTTGCGGAGACGGAGCCCAGTCGCGACGACCGGTTGCCTGCATCTCAGCTAGATGATTGTGCCGTCAAAGACGACATTCTTCCTGTCGGACACAGTACTCTTGCTGAAGTCACGAGCCTCGGCAACGGAGATGAAGAGGATAAAGTTGTCCACGATGAGCAGAGCGACCAAGTGGGGCGGTGGGAGCGGTACCTAGACGCAGCCAACAACAAGTCGTTCTATTACAACCCCAAGACCGGCGAGTCTCGATGGACCGCTCCAACCGAAGACCTCAACATTGACAGCGACTTTGACCAAGAGGTGGTCCCATCTGAGCCCGAGCATGAAGTCGAGAGTCCTGTCGATACCGTTGAGGTCACTGATCCACTCACAAGCCACGCAAACTGGGAAGTGCGACGCCATAGCTCTCATCTGGGCGAGCTACGAGGCACGTGGCAGGCGTTCGTGGACGAGGCCTCGCAGTTACCCTTCTACTATAACTTGACTACCGGTGAGAGTACGTGGGCGACTCCAATGGAGTTCCAGACGACTGGCTCGTCGAGCTGGAGTGCCGAGATCGCCGCCGATGCTGCTTCACTGACGGACGAGGATCAATGGGTCGCTTGTGTCGATTCAGCGAGCGGCATGCCATACTATGCGAACCTCAAAACGAACGAGACGAGCTGGGAGAAGCCGCAGCAACGGAACGACGGTGTCATGAACGCGAGGGCTCCGGTGGTGCCGATTGACCTGTGTGGCCTCGCGTTGGGGGGTGAGTTGGAGGTTACGGGGGGAGAACGAGTCGATCTGTGCGGCCTCGCGTTCGGCGGTGATGGCGCGCTGGCGGATGTTGGATGTGATGGTGGTGAAGACGTCCAAGCGCTGCGGATCACCACGACTGGGGATGGAGAAGGAGCCGAGGCGCCGACGTACGAGGAGGACTATGTGATCGACTTGGAAGAGGGGACCGAGAGCTGAGGAATGACTATCAGAGACGCGGTAAGTAGTTAATATCCAGCGATGGTTCTTAGATCACAAGTTGTTTGATGCTCGAATCAACAGACTTGTCCTCGTTGAAGTCGATTGACCACTTTTGGGGTTTGAACCCTTCAGACGAAACTGAACCCGTGTGCTGAACTTATTTGTGTCGGGCTCAAATTTGATCCTTTCAAGTGCTCGAGGTGCACATGCTGGTCGGCCGATGGTTTGCACCCGTTGGTAATCGCGCGCTGTGCTGGACACGCTGGATCGAGGAAGACTCTGTAGATCCGGTCAAAGAGTCGACCAGCACGTTCCAATCGAGCATTGCGCCGGTCGATTGGTTGTATGGATGCTTATGCCGCTGTGAATGACCCCTCGGGTTCGCTCGCTTTCGTGCGGCGCCTCGCTGATCTTTCCACCTGTTCGATTGAGCACCAGCCGTCCAGCCGTCCAAGCACGCCCTTCGCCAGCGACATGAGGTCTTCCATCTGCCCATTGCGCCACCATGTTCGTTCGAGGCCGCGATGCTTTGGGTTCGTTCGCACAGAGCGGCACATGGTCTCCATGACGGAGTGAGTCCACAAGCACGAGCGAGCCACCCAATAAGCCCCTTGTAACCGCGCTCGCCTGCAAAGCTGATGGAGAACTGACTTTATCGCGCGTAAGGGTCTGTCCGCCACGGTACTCTCCAACCACACTTACTTGCCGTTTGCATGTCCGGCCGCACTTTCCTCGGCATCACCTGGTTTCTGCGTGTGTGGACACCCGCCGCCCAGCTGTGAAACCGCTCTCTTCGGTAGGAACCCCTAGCCGACGTCGGTTGGTTTCGTGGCGTCCACAGACACTTCCCATGAGATACTGAGTTAAGCGCGATGATTGCCGTCCGATCGCCATATTTTGTATCGAATTGGAGTTGCCATCTGGCTCTTCAGCTGTCTATTCTAACTCAACTCAGTAGAGACCGAGACCAAATCCGCCCAGCCCAAGCAAGACAAAGTGCAGGCGCTCTCTTTCGCCGCCCATTTACCGTTTCGGCTCGCCTTTGCCCGTCGAGTTCAGTGCACAAAGCAGCGGATCGCGGGAAGGAAGGACGCGGCGCCGACAAGGTCCACCTCTGCTTCATTCTCTTCCTCTCCCCCTCGTCGTCTAGCCGGAGTTGCCCTGCCCTGCTCGACAAGCGCGGAGCTTCTTCAGCTAGCTGCCTCGCCGCTTCATTCGAGCAAACCACCGCGCACGGGCTGGTACAGAGCGGCGACAAGCCACAAACAGGTTTCTCCCGTCGGCTCAGACACAGACAGACAGACAGACAGGAGCGATGCTGCGGACCGGAGTGTTCGCTCGCGCAGCCGCGGCGCTGCTGCTGCTGGCGACGGGCGGAGCGCGCGCGACCAACATCGACTCGGACGGCTTCTCGCTGGACGGGTCCACGACGTACTGCATGGGCGTGGGCGGCAGCGGCAGCGCTGGCTCGCTCTCGTTCGACTCGCTGCTCGTGAGCAACGCCGGCCGCTGCCCCGTGGGCGTGAGCCTCTCGCTCGACTCGACGCAGTTCCACGTGTCGACGACCTTCACCGTCTCGTGGTCGGCGTCCGTCGACTCGGGCGTGAGCAACGCCATCTTCCCGAACGCCATCGACGCGTCCACGGGTCTGCCTGGCGCTGTGGTTACGTCGCTCATGTGGGCCTGCACGGCCGGCACCAACTGCGGGACGAACCTGGCTGGCGCTCCCACAGGCTCGGGCGGGTCCTCCAGCGGCGCGTTTGACAGCGACAAGACCAAGCAGCTTGCGGACAACGCGTTCACCATCACGAGCGAGGGCTCGTTTATCCTCGTGGGCCTTGTGCAGCTGCCTGGCGACTCGACGCTCGACATCAGCGCGGAAGAGTACATTGTCTTCAAGACCATCACGATCGTGTCAGCCGACACGGAGATCATGCCCACGCCGACCACTGCGACACCCTCGTCCTCGTCGGCCTCTGCCACCGGAAGTGGAAGCTCGACGGCCACGCCAACGCCGACACCCTCGTCCAGTGCTGCGAGCTCGAGCAACGTGTCGGGTAACATGACCAGCACGGAAGAGACCTCGTCTGGGTCGTCGTCGACGCCTGGAACAGTCAAGCCGACGACCAGCGACGACAGCTCAGTCGCTGCGGACTCGTCGGCCGATTCGGCCACGTCTTCGAGCGCCGCGACGGCCAACGCCAGCGCGACGAGCTCGTCCTCCAGCACGGTCATGATCATCGCGCTGGTGGCCGCCGGCTGCGTCATCTGCGTCATCGGCTTCGTCATGGTCATGCGCCGGCGCAAGGGCAAGCACATGCAGACCAACAAGGCGTACGACTTCAACTCTCCGGCTAACGATGACATGGGCGGCATTGTCGGCGGTGGAGCCATGGCCAAGCGCAGCAAGAGCAAGGTGGACTTGGGCTACGTGGCCAACATATCGGCGCGCAACACGGACCGCTCGAACGTCGACGCCATCCTCATGAGCGACGACACGGTCGTCATGATGGCCGAGCGCGGGTCGGAGCTCAACGCCAGCTCGGTCGGCAGCTCGGTGCGCCAGTCCAGCATGGACCACGGCTCGGTCCACCAGTTCGACAGCACGCGCGACGTCCCGGGATCAGTTGAGGCCGGTGGCGCCTTCGCTACTGCTGCCGCCGCCTCGCCGTCGCCGTCGCCGCGCGACCCGAGCAACGTGTCGGAGCTATCGTCGCTGGCGAGCGAGATCCACGACCAGAACTTCAGCGTGGACGACTCGCAGAGCGTGTCCAACTACGGCGACTCGATTGTGGACGAGTCGCAGCACAACTACCTGCAGTCGTTCGACTGGAAGGAGTCGCAGTACGGCAGCGAGATGGGCGACGACGACAAGGGCCGCGGGTACAGCACCGCGAGCGGCTACTCGGAGTTCTCGGCGAGGGACACGACGCTGTCTGAGGACCGCCACAGCACAGTCGGCGGCGCTGAGGGGGCGACGAGCGAGTACCGACCGACGGACATGTCGGACGCGACGCGCGCGTCTCGGCTTGACTCGGAGGTCTCGGTCGACTCGTACACGTTCCGCCCGTCGCGCCAGAGCGCCGACTCGTACGGCTCGGGCTTCTCCATGTACAGCCGCAACAGCTCGCGCATCAGCGGCATGAGCAACTACTCGGACGCCGAGAGCACCAAGTAAGTGCCGGTATGTGTCGAGTCCGAGAGCGAGATCCATTCCCAGCGCGGAGACGCTAGAAGCTCCAGCTCGCCGCGCCAGGGGGGAATATATGTGGTGACCTGTTTGCAACTCGAGTCGTGCCCAGCAGGAGCGAGTTGCAGCGTGTGGATATGAATGGGCAGATAATATAGCAACACCTTCGGGAGACATGGCCGAGTCCGCAACAACATACTTGCTGTTGTCAGTCAACCCTTCAGGATCCAAGACCTCGCGCCATGCGTACAAGTGGTTCTTGCTTCATTCATTCGGACTCGTCCATGGGCTCGAAGCGCCGCGGCTTGCCGTCCGACAAAGCTGCCTGCTGCCCTTAGCGCCTGCTTGGCGACAACTACAGCAGCTTGTGCTCCTTGAGCAGCTGCGTGAGCGCCTCGACCGTCTCGGGCTCGCACGGCACGAGCGGCGCGCGTACGCTGGCCGAGCACTTGCCGAGTAGCTCCATCACCTTCTTGACTGGCTGCGGGTTGGCCTCACTGAACAGCGCCTTGACCAGGAAGACCTGCACGTCGATAGCAATGCAGCCACTGTCAACACAGTACGCAGCGGAGGGGGTAAAGTGTCGTCAAGCAACACGTACGTTCTCGAGCGCGGCCTTGCGGGCCGTCGCGAAGTCGCCGGCGAGCGCCGGCTTGGTGACCGCGAGGACCTTGGCGGGGGCTGAACCAGGGTACAAAGGCGAAGGTTAGACGCTTTAGGGATGACAGACGTGCTCGTTAAGCACGTACAGGCGTTGGAGAGCACGCTGATGACGCCCTTGGCGCCAATCGACATGAGCGGCAGCGTCAGGTTGTCGTCGCCCGACAGGATGGTGATGTCACATAGGGCCGCGATCTCGACCGCCTGCAGTTCATCCATCCACGTCGTTAGCCTTCTTCCAGGAGACCCAAGTCCGCAACGAGGTCGCTAGGAACTTGGAGGCGTACCTGGTCGAGCGAGCCGGTGGCCTCCTTGATAGCGACGATGCCCGGCAGCTTGGAGAGCTCGGCGATCGTCTTGGGCGTGAGGTTGATGCCGGTCCGGCCCGGGATGTTGTAGATGACGACGGGCAGGCCGACCTCGGCCACGGCCTTGAAGTACTGGTACATGCCCTTCTGCGTCGGCTTGTTGTAGTACGGGCACACAACGAGCGCGGCGTCGGCTCCGGCGTCCTTGGCCGCGCGCGTCAGGCGCAGCGCCTCGGCCGTCGAGTTGGAGCCCGTGCCGGCGATCACGGGCACGCGGCCGTTGACGAACTTGACGACCTCGGCGATCACCTTGTCGTGCTCCTCGTGGCTCACGGTCGGCGACTCGCCCGTCGTGCCCATCTGTATGAGACGCAAAGCGCACTGTTAGCCCGTGCATCTCCAGCTAGGAAGCACCAGTCCTGTACTTACAGGGACGAGTCCGTCGATGCCCTCCTGGATCTGCCACTCGACGAGCTCGCGCAGCTTCTCGTAGTCGACGCTCACGCCGTCGGCCGTGAAGGGCGTCACAAGCGCCGTGATGGCACCCTGTAGGAGCACCATTGCGTCTCTGTGTGGCTGTAGATCTCTGCGGGTCTCGAGGAGCGGCCAGCAATGCGCGAAGTGATGGGATCCAGAGCAGCGAGCGGCTTGCGAGTCGTGTTCAGCTAGCCTCTATAGAGGACGGCGTGTTTGTGCAAATCCTCAAATATATGGCGGTTTGTATGCCAAAGATGACACCGGGACGTTGGCGAGCACCACCCAATCACTCGTCACTTCAAGCTCGTGTGGCACACAGGAATTTTCTGACATGTGGGCCGCGACAGACATGGATGTATTCTGGACCGCTCTACATTCTTTTTGCTTCAAACGTTTGAACCACACCACAAAAGAGCATACTGTACTCAAGTGTTCCGTTTTGGAGGGAAAGCAAGAAAGTGCGCGCGCAAAAGGGAAACCTTGCAACAAGACGGACGACTGCAACACGCGCCAACGTCGCGGGCATACAAGACGCAAGACATTTGGACCGGAAAGGGCAGCAGCGGAGGAAGCGATGAGCATGGCGCCGGCGCTCGGGAGGAGCCCGCGCGGCGACCCCATGGGCACGGACGGCAGCGTCCGCAAACGTAAGCGTGAGGAAGGAGGCGGTGGCTCTGGCTCCGGCCCTGGCGCGGATGGGGGCGAGTTCCAGTGGGAGACGTCCAAGGAGAACGTCATGCCGCTCAAGCGCGGCCGCCACGTGCCCGACCTGAACCGGGCGTTGCGCGCGCAGGACTCGTTCCTGGAGAAGCTGCGGCTGGACGAGCAGGCGCGGCGCATGGAGGACCAGATCCGCGCGTACGCGGGCGACGACCCGCTGAGCGCCTGGACCGACTACATCCGCTGGATCGAGACCAACCTGCCCGAGGACACGCGCAAGAAGTTCGGCGTGCTCGAGAAGTGCACGCGCGCGCTCAAGGACCTGCCGAGGTACAAGAACGACATGCGCTACACGCGCCTCTGGATCCAATACGTACGTGTCTGCGTGTCTTGTCCTGGCTAGAGTGATTATAGGTGATTCAGAATGACTGACCGGTGTCTGCGTGATGCTTGCTGCAGGCGGACTTGGTGTCCAACCCGAAGGACATCTTCAAGTATTTGTACCAGAACAAGATCGGCGAGTTCGTCTCGCTCTTCTACATCGGCTGGGCCTGGGTGCTCGAGAGCATGGGCAACTACCCGCAGGCTCACAAGATCTACCTCAAGGCCACGCAAAAGTACGTCTACTACCGCTCAAACATCCATCCACAGCCATGCTCTTCGAGCAAATCAGCCTAACACTGGTTCCATTCTCGTCTCCACTTGCAGGAAAGCGGCCCCGGAGGAGCTACTGGCGCGCAAGTACAAGGAGTTCCAGCGCCGCATGAGTCGCCACTGGCTGCGCGTGAACGAGGAAGCCGACGCGGACGCGGACGCTCCGGCAGAAGCGAACGCGCGGTTCGCGCTGGAGAACATCTCGAGCTTCGACCCGGCGGCGCACGTCGGGGACACGCAGCTCCAGCAGCACCGGCAGCAGCTCTCGTTCAGCCGCGCGGAGCGAGTCCGGCGCGCGAATGCGCACAAGCCGGTATTTATCGTCTATGAGGACCCCGTTGATGGCGATGCCGATCCGTTTGACTGTAATATCGGCTGGAGCACGCTCGACACGTCTCAGAACCAGAACAAGGAGAACGACCTCGCCCCGCGGCCGTGGAGTTCGGGCCGGCAGACGCCGTCTGCGCTGGAGGAGCCGACGCCGCAGCCCGCATCCAGCGCCTTCGAGGTGTTTGTCGACGACGAATGCGCGCCTTCTTCCGGTATGTCTACCGACGATGGACTTGTCGTGACCAACCGATCGCGCTCGCTTCGGCAGAGAATCGAAGGCGTGTCGACCGAGGAAGAGCAGCTCGCCCAGCAGCCGCTCAAGAACTTCTCGGGTGGAGCTGGCAAGCCGAGCGCCGGGAGCAGCAGCAGCAGTGCGCAGCAGACTCGGAAAGCCAAGCCCACCAGCCACGCCAAGTCCGAGGTAATTGCGTACAATGTTCAGCAGCTCAAGCCGAGTGGCGGCGGCGAGCTGCTGTCGTTTGAGGAGGTCCGCGCGCAGGCGTACGAGCGCAAGCGGAAGAGCAAGCAGCAGGTGGCGAGCCCGCAGCGCAGCCGTACCGTGCTCGTTCCGACAGGATCCGAGTCGACAGCGAAGCCAAGCTTCTCCGGTCCAACACGGACCTCATTTCTGGCTCCAGGCAGCTTCACGGCGCCGAAGGAGCCGGCTCCCAGAAGACCAGGTGGGTTTTCTCTCACGGACACCAAAGCAGTTGGCTTGGCCGCACCCGCGTCCAAGTACAGCGAACTGGATGCTGCCGCGCAAGAAGACGTGACGATCAACACTCGCGTGGCGATGGAGGACATCAACGGCATGTTCTGCAGTCCGCAGCGACCTCTTCGCCCACAGCAGGTGGCGGCAGAGGTGAGAGAGGATGATCCAGTGGAGCGCAAGCTGCACTTCAGCATCTTCGAGGACTCGGTGGACAGCATGGCTCTCGCTGCGCAGGACCAGTCGCTTCGACAGGACGCAAACGAGTCGGCAGCGAACCAGCCGTTCCAAGTCTTTGCTGACGACGAACCCGACGCTCTCGAGATGGCGAGCAAGAAGCCGCAGCCGAGGAAGGCGCTCCAGAGCCGCGACGACCTCGTGCGCAGCGTGCGGCTCACGAACAAGGACATCATCATGCAGATGCAAGCCAAGACCAAGGACGACAACGACGACGACTCGAAGCGACCTCCGACTGGGGGCAGGTAGAGTGTTTCATCCTACCTGCTTGGTGACTCTGACTCGCCTGCACGGACCGTGGAGGTCGTCACGTGCACCAACCCTGACCAGCCCCCCATGTGGAATACAGCGTCGTGACACGCAACGAGCGCATGATGGAGAAAGTCACACCAGAACCGCTCAGGTATCGTACACCGCATCACGTTGCTGATGCGTGTCTGCCTGGTTGCTTGCTTGGCCTTGCGCCTCTGCTTGCCGGTCTGAGTATTTGCAGAACCGAAATATATACACTAGTTAGCGAAGCAGGAGCTGCATACCACCCCGCACGCACTGCTTACCATGCTAACCCACGCTTTGTGACAAGGTGCTGCACATGGCAAACGAAGATCCAGCCCCGGACCGGCGACCAGAAGTGCAGCACCAAGGAGCAGCTGCAAGACTTGAAGGTGCCGTCGTTGCTGATTGACCCGTACGCAGGTGACCATCGGAAGGCCGTGATCGAGAGCAAGAGCGTGCAAGGCTTCCTGAGAGCGCAAGGCAGCGTCGTGGTGCTTCACTCGCGAAAGCTGCCGCGCCTGCCGCTGGCCAACACGATGAAGCGTCAGTTCAAGAAGCCGACGGTCGTGCGGCTCGGCGATGCGCTCACGCTCGAGGTGACGGGTCTGCTCGGGTCGGGAGGGTTCGCATACGTGTTTGCGGCGACTGCGTCGACGGACAGGGGGCAAACAGTGACCAACGTGGCGGTCAAGGTACGTTCCAAGGTGTGCATTGGTTCTCGACTGACTGCGTGGCTGACAACAACCTGTCGTTGATGCGATGTGCCTTGGTGTGCAGTTTGAAACGCAGCGATCGACGCTGGGATGGGAGTTCTACATCGTCAACAAGCTGCGTGCTTGGTGTCGCGACGGCAGTGGCACTCCTGCGATCCCTCGGCCATTCTTTCACGGCTTACACCTGTTCTCGGTACGCAACACTCCGCCGGGTTGATGCGATCGCCACTGGAGAAGACTCGCTCACGCCTCGGGATCCGATTGACTCGACACAGAACGGCTCACTGATGCTGATGGACAAGGGGTGCAACGGGACACTACACGACCTGCTCAACCTCTACAAGAAGGCAACGCTGCGTGGATGCTGCTCATGCCCCAACCAACACCGTGCGAACGAACTAATCGACTCTAATCCTGCTCGCAGCTCGGTAAACCATTCCCAGAGCCACTAGCCGTCTACTACGCCATCCGAATGCTTCGGTCGATCGAGAGCATCCACGAGGTCAACATTCTCCACGGCGACATCAAGCCAGACAACTGGCTGCTCGCTCCCGGTCGGCCAGACCCCGAGCTGGTGACTTCAGGCGAGCTCCAAGTGCGCCAACGTGAGTGCGAATCGGGTGACCTGTGCCTGATCGACTTTGGGCGAGCGATCGACCTGTCGGCGTACCCTCCTGGCACGAGGTTTGTTGGCGACTGCCACACGAAGGGGTTCCAGTGCGTCGAGATGCTGTCGTCGCGTCCCTGGACGTTCCAGATCGACACGTTCGGCTTCCTGGGGACGTTGCACTGCATGCTGTTCGGCGAGTACATGAAGGTGCGGTGCCAGAAGATCCGAGGCGAGCCTGTGCACTGGGTCATCTCGAAGCAGTTCAAGCGCTACTGGCAAGTCGACATGTGGTCAGACATCTTTGAAGAGCTGCTCAACGTCCGGAGCTGCAGCGAGCAGCCGTCACTGGCCAAGCTGCGCCACCGACTGGAGGACTATCTGCGCTTCGACCGCCGCCGCCGACAGGTTGTTGCTGTCTGGTGTGATGGCATTGCGGTGCGTATGACTGATGTGAGTGTGTTGTCATGATCGAATGCGTTAGGAACTGTACGACCAACTGGCCCAGCAGGAGCGACTCCTAGCCAAGTCGAAGATCTGAAGCCTTCGGGTCATGAATGAGCTGGTGCGATGCAACCTCGAAGATCACCGCATTCAGAGTCACGAATGGCAAACACATGCATTCACTCGATCATGAACAGGTCATCGGCCTAATACAACGCGCACACGATGACGCATCCCGTGCCTCCACCAGCACCAGCACCAAGGACTTACGCTCTCACGTAGTATTCCAGCTTCGTGCGGTCCAGGATCTCATTCTCCTCGAGCGAGCCGCCGATGGCAGGCCCATTGCCGTAGTGGGTGATCTTGATCTTCTCCGGGAGCGTGCCCACCTGCTCCGCGACGAGCTGCTTCAGGTCCCCCATCGTGCTGTCCCCGTTGACCTTGACGCGGATCTCACGCCTCTGGTTGTTCACTCCGTGAAACAAAACCACCTCGATCGTCGCGTCCGCCGGCAGCAGAGTATGCACTTCTCTCAAGACGGAGACGGAGCATTTCTCGCGGATCGTGTCCTCGTTGGCAGACCATAGCTTGGCGAGCCGGACCAGACACTCCCGACGAGGGTCTCGCACGACGTCATCCGCCCTCTGCTGACTGCTCTCCGAGTGCCTCGAGGTGTCCGCGCCATCGCCGTCGACAGAGTTGCTGCGGTCGTCTCCAGAGCTGTCGCCTTCCGAGCTGCTGTCGTCGTCTTCATCTTCAGAGTCGTCGGCAGGCGAAGTGAACCAACGGGCGCCTTCGCCGAGGAACGGGATGCAGTTCTTGTCCATGTCGCTCCGGTTCGTCTTGATCACCCAGCGCTCGACCAGCGGCATGAACAGCTTCTTATCACCTCTCCAGACGAATTGGTTGATCTCGTGCATCAGAAGCGCTTCGTTCATCTTCAACGACTGACGGACAAGCTGCTTGCGGACTTCCCTCCGACTCGGACTCGTCGGACTCGGACTCGTTGGTGTCAGCGCGCTCATCAGGACGCAAGCGGCCCAGAAGTACTCGGCGACACCCTTAGCCCTTTCATCGGTGTTCGGGCCTTCATACTCCGTGGCCCATCGGATCGCTCGGGTCGACTTGATGAGGACTGAAGAGTCGAGCAGCTTGCTGTAGTTGAGAACCTTGAACTGCCCGCAGAGCAGGAAGAAGCTCAGCACCGACGCTCTGGACACTTCTTTCATGAGGTTCTTGACCGTTTGTACGCCGGACTTGGTCCAGTTGTCGTCCACCAGGTTCCAGACGGCGCAAACAAGGTCCGGGCCTAGCGCAACTCTCTCGCTGGGCCAGTCGGGAAAACTATACGCTCCCAGGAACCCCTCAATTGCCGGCAATCCATCCAATCCCTTCGCCTCCTTGATATCCTCCATGCCCTTCACCACTCGGTTGGCCAACGCCAGCCAGCCAGCAAGAGTATGGCCACGGCCACTTGACTTGGTTCGTGAGTGGCGAGCGAGAGGGATCTCTCCTGAATCCACGTCGATCAACGTGCCGAGCTTCATGACGGCTTCTCGGCAGTTTGCGTCCCCCAGGAGAGCGCACAACGCCTCCGAAGCGGCGTTCTCACTTTGCCAGACCTCCTCAGTGATGCGACTATCGCCGAACGCGGTCAACACCGGTCCACGTCCATAGCTATGCGACCACTCGCCTGGGGGGCCCTCTTCCATCCAGTTGATGTCGTAGTCCCTCGTCGAGAGAGCCGCGCAGCTCCACAAGAAGTGCACCAGCGGTCGAATGTTGTATCCGTCCTCCTTCGCAAACGTCGCTCGGCAGGTGGCGTCCATCGCTAGAGACGCCAGCGCGTCGACCGCAAGCAGCACCAAGCTCGACACGGTCGCCTCGGTCTTCGCAGTCGACATGTTCTCCGTTGCAGTGTAGACCTTGGCCAGCACTCCGATACCACCTGCCCTGGCAACGGCAGGCTTGCAGACTTCACTGCACGCCAGCTGGGCAAGTACGCGGAGCGCTTGGTCGTCGTCGCTCTCCTCCTCCTTGGGATCATGTCGGACTGAGGCAACGATCTGCCGCATCAAGCCGACGTCGACGACATCGCGGTGGCACTCATGCATCCTCTCCCACTTGACGAAGCACGTCGCTGGCTCCTCCCTCACCAGGTTGGTAAGGCATCGAGAGGGGAGTGTAGTCGCCGCGTCGGTCACCTCGCCCCGTGCCGTGGCCAGTAGAACCTCGAGCACCTCGCCGCTGGCAAACAGCCTCTGTCGCTTCTCGCCATCCTCGGACATCTGCACCAGGATGTCGAGCCCCACGAGCTTGACGTCGTCTCCGCCATCACGAGCGAACAGCAGCGCTACCTTGAGCGCGTCCGGCTGGTCCGTCCAGCCCTCGAGCCAGTGCAGCAGCGTCTGCTTGGCGTCGTGCTTCTCGTTGTCGCTGCGGCTTCCCGCGCTCTGAAGGACAGCCAGAGCGCTGCGAATCCCCTCAGGCTGGAGTTGGACGTGTCCGTCGTCGAGCCCAGTCTTCATCAAAATGTCCAAGCTCGCCTGGATCCCCGTGCCTTGCTCCTTGAGGTCATCCATCTTGTCGAGCGACAGGTTGTGCTTCTCGACTAACTCGGCGAGTTGATCGCGGATCAACGACACCTCCACGAGGGTCTCGGCCGTCATGAGGAACGACGTGCTCTTGATCTTCACCTCAAGCTGGCTCACTAACAACCTTGCTTCGATCGAGTACCATATCGCGCCTGCGTGGCGGAGTGTTGTCCTCTAAGAACGCCTCGAACTTCTTCACAACGTCTTGGAGATCGCGGACGTGGTCCGGCTTCTCCACAGCGACTTGTTCCAGCTGAGCAGACCACTTGGGCAAGTCGACCTGCAGCTGCTGCCACTGCTCCTTGAGTTTCTCGTGCGTCTGCAGACTCGAGTCCACGAACGTGAGCATCGCGGACAGCACGGGGCCAGCGACTGGGACCAGGTTGAGCGCCTCGGAGAACACGGGCGTCGTCATCTTGAGCGCCAGTGACGAGATTGGCAAGTGAGAGAGAGAGAGAGCAAGGCGAAATGAAGGCCATTACGAGGCAGGAGAGCCGGGAGGTCCCTGCGGGCAGCGTGCGCAACACCTTCCGGACGGAGACCATCCCACGGTAACTACTCATGCCGTGTGCGACTTGTGACTCATACGTCTGATGACTGGCTCGAGGGAACGCACCCAAGTGTCCTGCGAGAGTGCTGCAGGGAATATCCAGCGCTGGTTGCGGATTAGTTTCGCGTGCGAAACAGCTGACTTCAGAGTGGAGCACCCAAAAAGGTGGAGAACAGCGTGGTTTTTCAATAAGAGGGTGAAAAGAGAGTGTGTATAAAACAGTTGACATGATTTTTATGCAATGTTTAAAACACTATCCATATGCGTCCTGCAATTAGTGGATTGAGCCGTGTTGCGGCTGTACGATTATGGATGGTAAATTGTGATCGAGGGCTTATAGTTAGACGGCGTGGCTTCACAAGAGGAGGCCTCGCAACAGGACGATCTAGAGAAGATATGCAAAAGCTATCTGAGGTCGTCGACAGGCAGTCAACTTGAACAGAGGCGCTTGCCTGTAGGCGACAATATCCGAGCTCTGTCATCTGCCAGATCCTGAAGGACTAGTAGGCGATACACCACGTTCGAATGGCCTGGAGGACAATCCTTCAACCCAGTGTGTCTGCACGCACTCCTTCTCGTGCTCGTCGGGGAGTCATTCAGAATCCAGACTCCATCGGTTCCGCACCTTGCAAGAAGGCGCAGAGTTTGCAGAGTAAGGGTAAGAGACCGAACCAGCTCGGCGGTGAAGCCGGAGGCCATCGGACGTGGAGTGGCATGGAGACGACGGGCGCGTGTCGAGTCGGCATAGGACATTAGGGCACGGGACCGGGACGTGGAGGAGCAGCAAAGCGAGACCGGGGGCGGCGTCCATGACAAGGCGGCCTGGCTCCACACTCAAATGCAACGAGAGGATACGCCGGTGGAGGGGTGGGCCCCGTGGCCTGGTCGCGAGAACTTCCCGTCACGACTGAGGACGGCGAAAGCCATGACTCTGTAGCCTCGGACCTCTACCGACCCTACCCGACACGTTGCTTTCTATGACGGAGGCTCACGGGGGATCTCCGCCAGAGCGGGGCTGGAGCGGTGATCGTGGAGAGCTCCTGGCGGTTAGGCGAGGCGTGAGTCGTCTAGATGTGCAGCGCGCTCCTCCCGCTCACCACTACGACGAACAACGCGGCCGAAATCTACGGCCTTCAGCGAGCTCTGCAACACGCTGCGGTCGCCAAGCTGCGGCGCATCCATGTCGTGGGGGACAGCGCGCTGATCATCAACATGATGCGAGCTCATTGGCCTCCACGGACACGTAGGCTTCAACCAATCTACTGGGCGTGCGAAGCTCTCGCCGATCGGATCCACGTGGAAGGCTGGTCGCACCACCGTCGAGCCTACAACAAGATGGCAGAAGCGTTGGCGAACGCGGCGATGGACGCCTGTCAAGAAGGCGAAGACGAGCGGCTGACCTCAACGGCTCGCACGGCGCGGTGGCACAGCATCGTGCGGCATCTCTAGACGGACTGGACACGATGGCTGGCAAATCAACCGGCCACCGATTAGTCAAAACGAATGCGTGAGGCTACGGCGGCCTCATGTTCCCCAATCGGGGTGGCCAGCCAGGATGGCCTCTGACAGGTGACACAAACTGCCAGTGGACGATATTTTGGGTCGTACGCACAAAAGGGGCAGTGAACTGATTATACCGTACCAACAACAACGACAACAAGAGCTTCCCGTCACCCCGAGAGGAAGCGGAACGGATGCTGTGGGTCACCTGGATTCCCAGCCCGCCATGGGGAGCTTTAATGGCGGTGCCCGGCACCGACGCCACGGCCATGAACAAGGCGTGCCGTTTGCAGCGTATGCTGTATTATGTGGCGCAGCCGGTGTCGAGACAGCGGGCAAAGACGGGCGCCGTGTACCCTGGGTCCCGTGAGATGACTAGGACTGGCGTTCGTCTCGACGAGGATGAGCGCAGCGAGAGACTGCTGGCGCTGGGACGAGCACAGCAAGAGACTGCTAGCGCCAGGACGAGCGGGTGGTTGCCTCGCGGTTAATGTAGGTGACCGCCGAGACGAGCGCCTTCGCGGAAGCTGTCTGGTTCCAGTCCGCGTTCTTCGTGTCTCTCCTGGCCGAAGCGTTCGCTTAGGACGCGAGCAGCATCGAGGGCGAGGACGAGGGCGAGACAAGCTACGTTCGTGAAGGTGAGTGAGCGGCCATGAGGCGGCTGCAGACCAAGGCAAGACGGCGATAATTGGGCTGACAGACGCGGTTCTGTCAGAGCACCTGACGAGGTCCCGAGGCCGTGACTACAGGACTGCAGCGATCGGACTGGTTGAGCTGTAGGAGCCAGGCACTACTTCCTTACAGTAGACACACAGGCGGACCGCGCTCTCCGTGCACTGCTAGTTCTCTCGACAAGCCCAGAGGGGGGGGGCTCTCACTGGATACCTCCTGCTGTCTTGCTCTCATCCCGCATGGTCAGGGCTATTCCTCGCCAGCTGCCGCTCATCGGTCTCGGTGTACACACGCGCGGCTAGGGAAATCCTCGCCGGTTGCCGTTCTTCTCTGCACTCGCTCTGCACATGGTCGCCGTGGAGGTCTCTCCCCAAGTTTCGACGGTTCCCCACACGCACTCGCGGCCCGGGACGATGCTCATAAGTCTCCTCGTTCTTGACACGTACAGCCGTGCACAGAAATACACGAGCCTTTGTCGTCCTCCAGCTGGTACCCACTGGATCGACATAGGCAAACCCTAACGATCACAGTTCGAGGTGTGCTGTCTCGAGATAATGCTGATGGCTCTGACTTGAATGTTACTCGAATGTAAAAATGTGTGTTTAGAAAAGAGTTCAGACAAAAACACCTACTTTCACTATTCCATTGTCGACGCAGGTATAAATATTCAGTAGTGTGACCGTGAATACTATAAAGTCAGTTCCTCTTGGTTGGTGGGTGCCGCGCCATTCACTCACTCTCCTGAGCATCATGAGTGACAGCGACTTCGAGGACGACGGGCTCGACGACCTGGACGTCGGTGAGGACACTCAGCTGGAGTACGAGGATGTGTCAACCTATGCCTCAATGGAGATGGCTCGCGTTGCCCTCTCGGAGCTCTCCCACGGCCCGTCGTTCGTCTACCAGTTCAACTACAGACGCTCGGCAAATGTTCGTGCCTCTGTCTACCGCTGCATGTTTCACGTGGACTGTAAGAAGTACGCGAGGATCATTGTACGCACGACTGGAGAGCCATCGTTCATGCTACAGGAGGCTGGTGAGCACCACGGCCAGTCGTCCGGCCACGAACGACACGGTATCGTGCTGTCCGTGAAGCGCGAGGCGGACAGCATTCTTCAGGGCGGAGCAGGTCCGCGCAAGTGCTTGCGCTTGCTCACCGCCAAGCACACAGCAAGTCCA